>JABVXV010000138.1:0-152456 GCA_013365325.1 Dipetalonema caudispina | reverse complement strand
ATTATTATTATTATTATTATTATTATTATTATTATTATTATTATTATTATTATTATTATTATTATTATTATTATTATTATTATTATTATTATTACTATTATTGTTATTATTATTATTATTACTATTATTATTATTATTACTATTATTATTATTATTATTATTATTATTATTGTTATTATTATTATTATTATTATTATTACTATTATTATTATTATTATTATTATTATTATTATTATTATTATTATTATTATTTATTATTATTATTATTATTATTATCGTTATTATTATCATCATTATCATCATCATTATTATCATTATTATTATCATTATTATTATAACTATTATTATTATTATTACTGCATTCAAAATTTCGAAGTCTCGAATTAAATGATGAAAATATTGAACGTAAATGAGACAATTTTGGCGGCAAATCAGAGATAGTGAAATCTTAATTATCAATCAAAAGTTTGAGTGCTTTTAAATTGAAGAAACTATACAAAAAGTAATGGAGTGAAAGATAAAGGGAGAGGTTGTGGGGATGCAGGAGGGGAGAAGATATATAATCAGGTATTTTGCATCCACAAAACCGATAATCATCCAAAATTAATCAAATAAAATAAAATAAAAAAGGGAACAAAGGCAACACCTGTTGACGATGCATTGACAAAGCAAAAAGGACGAGAGTTCCTGTTATTGATAAAATTTCAAAAATAACTTCAACAGCATAATCCACATGCACTCACTCTTACTTTAAGATTGATCCGAGCAGCTGTAAAATGACGAGGAACAATCAACGATTTCGAGTACTTTTTTTCCCTTCTAACATCAAAACTGAAGTAATCAATTGCTGTCGAAAAACGATAACTAATGAAACTAATAGCTTCTTATGTGGAAATATAAATTTCGTCAATGAATTCTGTCCTGAACAATTTGCAGCTATTCCTTACCTAACAATCCTTCAAAGCATCGGAAAATAACCAAAAGTCCTACTTTTCAAAACATTTAAAATGCAAAAGATGATTGGGAAGAGGGGAGAAGGAGGAAGGAGGGAAAGAGGTTGGAAAGATATTTGCTGCTTGAAATTAGCAGGAATGAAATTCTCAGGCTTCAAAGGATTCGTTTTTTAAAATGAACTCTTTCTTCTAAATATCATGTATTCTTTTTTCTTGTTTCTCTTTTTCTTTTTTCTTTATTCTTTTTTATCTGATAGTGACTTCATTTTTAACGGCGCAATATTTCTCCCTTAATCACATAAGGATGAGAAAAAGTTCCAATGATCACATTTTAAAAGAATTTTCGCATTAATTATAAAGAAGAAAAAAATGATGCATTAGATGATTTGATACTTCTTGTCAAAATGATCATCCATTTTGTTCAAATGCTGTTTTTAAGATGATCTATGTGAACGAAATGTTAATCATTTCGATATCGCCAAATCGCCATTAAAAACGGAACAGAAACCTTTCACCTCTTTTCGCTTCCCATCTCGTCTGCCCTCTTATACCAATAATGACCATTACAAATTGTAGGAGGCTATCTAACAGATAATTCTCGGATTTTCGTTGCAAAATTTTACAATTAAATAAACAAAACCAAAAAGGAAGACAAAAACCAATTATGGTACCACAATGCCCAAACCACATGTTGAGATGTACAACAAAAGGATATAAAAATGAAATAATGAAATAGTGGGACGAGGAGAGCTTGCAGGAAAGGGTTTGGTAGAATTGAGAGAGGTGAACGAAGTAAAACAGAAAAAATAAAAGAGAAAAATATCGGAACGAGTGGAAACGGAAAGATGTGACGAAAAAGAATGTCAATTTTGTTGAATTGTTTTCCTTTTCTTTTTCTTTTTATAAATTTGAAATGGATATTTTGATACGTGTATATATGTCCTCTGTACATGCGTGTTTTGTGTGTATGGATGGATATGTGTATGTACGTACGTAGGTACGTACGTATGCATCAAAGTAACATATTGGGGGGGACAGTGGATGAAGGAGAGGGGGAAAGGGTGAGAAAAAAAAAATAAAAATTAAAAAGAAAAAGTAGTTGAAGCAATTGATGGAATGCTACTTCGCAAACAGTAACACTTATTTTAGATAGCGCAACGATCAGTGTTGAATTGAGAAAATAAAATGAAACCAAAAAAAAACGAAAAAATTACCCCATAACTAATCATTACTACCACCATCATCATCATCATCACCAACACGACCACCATCACATAACCAATCAAGGATTTCAATTCTCTGGCTCTAACCCTTTTACCCTGCCCTTTTCCCTTTCCCTACCTCCAGTAAGCAAACAAACTTACACCTCCGCTCTCCCCACTTTTCAATAGAATTACCTCGACCGGCTCCGGAATGAATCATCGACTGTTACAAATGATTGCTTTCCGGCTTTTGATTCGGATAGTTCTATTTTCCTACCAATCTACCTATCATTATTTCCCTACTTTCATTACCCTGATTTTTCATTCCCATCCAACTGATCCTATTCGAGGGAACTTCTATCATGGTGTTTCCTCTTTGCTTCTTCTGATTCGTCCTTTACTCCTTCCAACTCCCTTTCTTCCTCTCCCATCCTGTCACCTACTCCTTCCATATATATATTTTTTTAAAATATTATTTACACACACACACACGCACACACACACATACACACATACACACACACACATACACACATACATTACACATACACTCACATGTATATATATATATACAAACACATACACACATACATGATCATCAGCATGCACTTTCGTTATTTTTTATTTTGCCGCATTTTTTGCTTTCTGTAAATATAATAGTAACACTGGCAAGATCATCAAATCTTTGCTTCGTGAAAAGAATGAGTAAACTGAGATGAGGACTTATCGTTTTGCAATAATTTATTGTTAGGGATAGAAACAAATTCGGTACTTATCAACAATACAACGATTTCGTTGTATTGTTTCACCGAATTTCATGATTTCCTAGACGAATTCCGAACACTTCCCTTGATGTTTCTTGGAATATACTTCTCAAAGAGATCAAACAAAAAGATCAAAAGTAAGATGAATCCGCCTGCCTTTGAATCTGGAATTATCATTATCGAAGAATGACTAACCAATATATATTGCTTGCGTGATATGATGCATTTTTAGTTACAACTGCACCCTTTTTTCTTCTTTTTAAAGCTGAATGTAAGAAGCATTCCAAAATGATAAGGAGCAGATAAAAATTTCAAATGGAAAAATTTATTCCTGAATTTCATAAAACTTTCAACAATGAGAGTGCATTCGTTGATAAAACAACGAAATAACAAGGAGAACGATTATAATACAGAGACATGCCATAACAAGTAGAATATATCGTCAATACCCCATAGAAATATTACACTTTGAAATACCACGTTTACATGTAGTGAACATAGATGCCAATTCCTTGATTGTTAAGCAGTAAATGTAAAAAATCATGATAGATCAGAAAAATACATCCGATATAACTAATCTAGAAAATTTCCAGGAATTTAAAAAATGGAAACATGACACAACGGTGAGGAATGACGACCAAGCAAGAATAAAATCAGTCACTATGCAGCATATACAGTTATAAGTTGAAAAACAAAAACCAACAATTTTCAAATTGAAAAAATGAGATCACACAGAGGAATTGCTTCAATCATATTATAAAATTTCTGTATCGGAGCGGTTGTTATTATAAAATTATCACATCATGTGAAGTACTGACACAAATAACAGGATGAGAAAGATGAACAGAAAAAGAAATGAGGGTTCTGAACAAATTGGTCAGAAGAAACCAAAGAAACATAGTCTCACCAAATTCTGTAAATTTATGTAGGGATGTAAATTAAGAATTGCAATCTATAGAAAGCTAAATAAATGAATGGGAAAACAGTCCATTATTTCAATAACAACTCAACAATCACACTTAATATACAAATACGGTCGATGCAGATAGCAATCTAACTGAGAGAAAAGGAGTCCTTAAGCTTTTCCTTATGTACCTCAACATTAACTCCTTTCGAGTAATGGTAAGTAGAACTGGCACAGTTGTATGACATCTGGCTTCCTCGTACCGATTGAAATATGAGAAGTGCCAGTACCAAAAGGAAGAACTAAATTAGATTTAATAACATTGTTATTGTAAAAAATGACAAATTCAGAAGGCCTTAAAATAATCCTGTTTAATTAAATGCATAGAACTTGAACGTTTACGTGAAAACCAAGAGGAACAGCATGCAACACTACTGCTTGATTTTCCTTAATCGTTGACCATTTAAAAATGAAACCAGAATACCCTGAGAGTACTAGTAATCAAAAATGATGGAACTTTTCCCCGAGAGCTTAAATGAAACCTTTTCACCTCAATGCAAATGAAGACCACAGCAATGTAAGCAGCAATCTTAATTTCTTCAAAGACCCAATTCGTATAAACCTCACTGCAACCCTGAAAAAACCGCAAAATAATCTATTTTTGCTAATGAAGAGAAACTGGGGAATTCTGAGAACTACGCAATATGAAAAAAATCCAAAAATTCCTCATATAGTAATGATATTAAGCTCCTTCTCCCTACAGAAAATTGAAGAATGATACCCTTTGGAACCACAGATCCCAATTTTCCTTGTCTTTGCCACAGTTCTTCATTGAAGAATTGGGATTGAAATGAATTTTATTGCAACAACTATCAGGAACGTAAGAACTGTTTGACCACTTTTGGTTATCAAACCAATCTGCCGGACCATTGACACCGCAACAAAAGAACTAGAAAATTCAGGAATAATTATGTAACAGAAATGTTTAAATCCAAAATTTCCTTCCCTTTGTCATAATCAAGGTATATACAAGAGGCAAATTTAACCTACCACTTTCTGTAAATTATCCCATGTCAACTGACTACTCGTGAACACTTCCTGATGATACTTTAAGCTTTGCTCCATATCACTGCGTACACGTCGATATATATCCGATTGATAATTCAATGCAAGGACACTTACAACGAATTGAACAGCTAACAGAAGAAAGACGAAAAATATATACTGAAAGGTATCGTATCAAACAGTGTGCCCAAAACCTTCACCATAACGTTGCTCATCTTTTTATAGCTAAACACTACAAAAAATGGACAGATATAGCATTACAATCCTTCAAATTTTCATGTGAATTAAATTCTGAGTAGTACTAAATGACAAAAAGATCCTGTTATGCTGCAAAACTTGTTATTTCAAACAACTTACGGCAAATAAAAGTAAGCGCGATTCAATCCACACTCCTAAACAACCAACAAATGTAATAATAATCACTGTAAGACCAGCCGCAATACATAAGCCTACGGCAGAAAGATTACCATAAGATGAGGGAATAAGATCAATGTAAGTCTGCTTTGTTACATAAGACCATAAGCCGATCAATAAGGAACCCAAACCAAGAACCTGGAACATATTCGAATATAACTCCCGATTACCAGGATTTTCTAAGCAGTCTGCACAACGTGCCTTTAATGATGGAGATATGGCTAGAGGTCTAAAACCCGCGTAAAAGAATGTTTTAAAAAGGCGTTGTCATACTAACCAATACATTGTTTTGCTTAATTTAACCGATGATCAGGCTACATTGATAATCTCTCACTGCAGTTATAGCAATACCATCGACCACAATAAATGATCAATGCCAACTACACTACCAAAACGTTGAAATTATTTAAAAAGCGTGAAATGTTATATAAATGAGTACACGTGAAACACTTACCCAAAAGATGGTGTTGAAAGTGAAAAATGCCCGTTTTTGGGCACTACGACTAAGCAAATAAAATGCCATGTACCCGTGCAAAAAACCTGCAAGAAAAGGCCCAAAAGCAACTTATTAGTTCGAAATGTCATTTCAAACACATGACCATACCACCTAGAATATATAATATATTATCTGAAAACACATGATTTGCCTTTTCCAGTACCTAACTTACAACAATCCTATTACTTATACTCAAAAACTGACCAACTTATAATGAATGGCAAATTCATGATGAACCCAACAGAAGAGGTTTAGAAACGAAACAACAAATCACCGGAAGAATCACAACAATAACGCGGGAGATTCAGTGGCCTCATAGACTTGCGTGAAATATTGACTATACCGATAAAGGATGTTAGATGGATAGGTAAATATTCGAGGGGGATTTACATCATCTAATTGTTTTTTCGTTTTGCATTTGTCATAATTATTACCACGTGCAAAATGAATTGTCCAGCGTATGATCCATTTTATTTTTCAAGTCATACATTTTGAGGTTGAATTTGAGAATAACATTTACTCTCACATTACAGTAGTTTGATCCATTCATGATGACTCTCATCTTCAGAAATATACTAATTATGGATAAATTTTTGTTGTACTGGATTTGCCATATTTTTCTCATGTAAATGACCTCAGTACATGTATTACGTTGAAGCATTTAGTTACCAGTGTGTTAACCTAATACGCGAACAAGCTCGTCCAAAAAAGTCTCGTCAATTAGTCCGCAATTTGACATAATCTAAACTTGTATTTCGACAGATGCATTAGTAGATTCATTCGATATTGTTCAAGATGCCGGATTTCATCATTTTCGTTTAAAATTTGAATTTCAAGTCTTGAGGTTTTTTTTTTTTTTTTTTTTTTTTTTTTTGTGATATCATTATTATGCATAGGACTGGAAGTTTATAAGGGATGTTTCAAATTAATTGCTTGGTATGTGTTAAATTTTCATTGGCCGCTAGCGGTCGGCTGGGAATGAGTGAGTGATAGTGGTGAATTCCCAAGGATCCGTGGGAGTTGCATAGGCGGAAAGTGTTGCAAAGCTGGAGGGGACCGTAGAATATTTAATTAGTTTTGTGGGACGATGTGGCTGGTATGGCTTTTTCCAAAATGTTTCGAAGGGAGGTTTTCAGTTCTTCTAGGGAAGGATTTCCGGTTTTCCTTGGGCGGAATTTCTTCCGGATTATTCAGGATGAAATTTAGTTTCGGAAGCGGATTCTTGGATTCTCGAGATTGGAATAGCTTAGGTCATTTCTTTGGTATTGAGTGGAACTAGCCATAATATTTAATTTCCCTTCAGCCAAAGTTAGTCAGTATTTCTTTGCAGACTTCAGGGCGTATTAATGGCCGCTATCCGTAAAAAACTGGTCATCGTTGGCGATGGCGCTTGCGGTGAGTCATCATTTTGCATACTTCGCAGTCGTAGAAGACTTTGCAGTCCAATTTTATCCGAAATAAAGTAAATTAAGAAAGTTTCAGGTTTAATTTCAGGTTCTAAACAGACAAAGATTTTAATTTGATTTTTGACTTAATGAAGATGCAATTAGTTAGATGACAGTTGATAGATAAATAGGAACTTAAAAACCATTAATTTCCATCTGTTCTGCTAGCAGCAGTTCATAATTCAAAAGAAACTGCAAGAAACTTATTTAAGGTACTCAGTCCATTGGTGGAATGTATCATTATATTAATCCAGTTTATTCATAAAATAGTGTTTTTCAGGTAAAACTTGCCTCTTAATTGTGTTCAGCAAAGATCAGTTTCCGGATGTTTATGTACCAACGGTGTTTGAAAATTATGTTGCAGATATTGAAGTAGACGGGAAGCAGGTGAGTTGTTTACTGCATAACATTTTTGATTCTTTGGTATATTTATATCTAAAAATGACTGGTGGCGTATTCCGTGCTGCAACATATGCACTGAGTAAAATATTTTCTGACAGTATTCTGAAGCGAGATTACTGTTACCTTTTTGATTTCAGGTGGAACTAGCTTTGTGGGATACGGCTGGCCAAGAAGATTACGATCGATTAAGGCCATTAAGTTATCCAGATACTGACGTAATCCTGATGTGCTTTAGTATTGATTCACCAGACTCATTAGAAAACATCCCAGAAAAGTGGACACCTGAGGTACACATCTAGTTCTGGAAGTTACTAGTGAAGTAATAATTAGCTTAATAGGTGTTTCATGACGTATGACATTTGGGTAAGTGTAGGGAGACGTTCCATACAAGTAATGTTTTGCCGCTGTGACCGCAGAGTCGCCTCACCTGTTTTTAATGACTTAAGGTTTACATGAATTTAGAAATTCAAAAGTTTATACCTAGTTCTGATCATCCATATCATATTCTATATAAGTACGTGAGATATGGTTTACCAGAAATTAGGGAACAGCAAGGTCATACAGCTTTATTTATTGCATTGACGATAGCTATATTTTATTTCAGGTACGCCATTTCTGCCCAAATGTTCCAATAATTTTGGTTGGTAATAAGAAAGATCTTCGTAATGACCCGCAAATGGTACGTGAATTGGCAAAGATGAAACAGGAACCAGTACGTCCGGAACAGGGCCGTGCGATAGCTGAACAAATTGGTGCTTTCGCATATTTGGAATGTTCCGCAAAAACAAAGGATGTCAGTTCGTCTTTCTCTAATCTAATACTTCCAAATAATCCAACTTATTGTGATATTACTATAAGGAAATGCAATGATTGAATTACGTTGAAACAGAGCTGGCATATTCTGAAAAGTATTAATCAATCCTCACAAAATACTATATGGATCTTGGAGACGGTACCGATTTTGCTGATTTAAATTGAGATATCAAAGCACCGTTGATCTAAACAACCGATAGATTAAATAAGTGATCGAACGATTAACAGTATAAGCCTCAGTTAGTGGGAAAATTCTGTAATTTTCAGGGAATACGAGAAGTGTTCGAAAAAGCAACGCAAGCTGCACTGCAGCAAAAGAAAAAGAAAAAGAAATGTGTCATTCTCTGAATTCACTATAGTTTCCTCAGTGAAAGCATTAATCAATCCTTGCTTCCGTATAAGTCGTGAAAATTGAGTGGATTCAAAAATTGCGGATTGTTTTTGATGGAGAAGGCGATCATCTTACTTCTTCATAATTAATCAGTTTGAAACTATTGGTAGTCAATTATTATTCGGCGGTTCTACTTTGTCAGTAATTAATCTCTTACAATTGGTCAAGGGATTCTCTATAGTTGTTTATTGATGACCGGAATGGCGAGCTTTCAAGAAGGAAATATGAAATGTTGTTTGTTTTACATTTTGCAATATTTGTTACCATTCTGAAAATTTAAAAAAAAAAAAAAACCATTCCAACGGTGAGTCTCACTTCGACTTAAACATATAATGTGCGCAATGTTTTCTTTTTTTTCCATTTTTCTTTGACTTTGTTATTTAAAATTTTTCACTTTTGTCTGACTTTGACATGTTGATATGCACTCTGCCTGATTTTTATCACCATTATTTATTACTATTATCGTTATTATTGTTGCATTGCTTAGTTCCTTTCATGTTCTTCGAAATCCAGAAAACATTCTTCCCATGTTGTTAAGATGAGTTATTTAGTGTTATTTATAGGGAATGTGTAATAAATTAGTTCTTTCTTGTTGATATGTATGTTTTTGCTTATAGACAGACAGACCCTTAACTAAGCATTAGCTCAGAAATTTTGGAGAAATATTTCCCAACTAGGACAAGCAAGTAAAATTCAGGTTTCATACAGTATAAGGATTCGTGTTGTTGATACGATCTGAAAGACATCCATGGAATTGGTAATCTCTTTTTTGAACAATGAATGCGGAGTGGTGAGGTTGTAGGGAATGGTGGAGGAGGTGGGGGAGGGAGAGTTGTGCGTTCCACAATTCGCTTTGCAGGATTATATAACGCTGGAGAAATTTATGGATCCCAAGAAAATGCTCAGATGACGATGATGAGTTATTCACAGCTGGTATAAAAGATGAAAGACGATGGGGAGATTTCCGGGAAGGTGGTGGAGCAGCTGTGAAAATTTTTCAAAGATACTGTTTAAATAGGTGCTTCCTTCAATAAATGCTTTGTGGAACCGTTCTTCTGTTGGCCATTTCTTCGTTTTGTTCGTTTTTCTTCCCTTTGCTGCTTGAAATGAACATTTATCGTCCTTTTCCTCCACAATGATTCTTCTCTTTTCTTATTTGACGTTAAGCTGGATTTTTCTGCTAAATTTTGGTTTTAATAGTTAAAATTATATCGTACAATTATTACTTATTACCAACAGTTCTACCACAAAACCTGATTAAGATAGCTTATATCGTCGTTCGAATGGAAAGAGTCGGTTTAAATATATGGTGGAGTACAATTTTCATATGGTTAATATCACCAAGATCGAATTATCCGAATCTATAGCTTGATGAAAGCATAAATTGGATGAGACAGTTTCGCGGTCGATGTTACATGATCGTTTGCTTGGCGATATTCGACATCGTCAACCTAACAAGATGCATCATACCGACTCACTAAACAATCCCGGTGATTCTGAAATGTTGCAGGAATGATATATCTGACGCTTAAATAATGTAATCCAGTGATTTGTTCGTATATCACCGATTGCTCCATTGATGATAAGACTTAATCTGTTCCGGATATTTAAAAGTGTAGATTTTGTACTTCGACATTCAGGATTTAGGTAACGATAGCAATACATATTAGGAATCCTGGATGTCGAGAATACAATTCAATTTATCGAAATTTTGAAACCTTAAGTGAGATTATGGCGTTTAAAAGTATCAGTAACCTGAAAATCAGTAATAAGCAATGCCTTCAGTGACCAATAATTTATGAGTCTAATGAGATGGAATTTTCGATATTTTTCAACCATTAAATCGTATTTTCATATAAATTCTGGTAATATGGATGAGGATCTTGCAACAAATCGAAGTGTTCGATAAGAAACCTTAACAGCCACAAATATTGTAGCATTTGCAATGAAATCCCAAAAGTCAGAGACAATAAATTTTTCGATCAATAAAGATTGATAATTTCTGCATCGATAAAGCAGATCAGACAATAAGAACCAAGTCAGGGATTTTTCTTAACAACAGTAAACCACGAGGATGAATAATCTGGAGTGTTCGCTGAAATAATATAATATCTATCGTTGTAGTAATACTATATTGCAAAGAAACGAAAAAAAAGGAATTAGAAACAAGGCCAGTTGACTGGTATAAAATAAAAGAGTATTATTGATGAATTAGTCGTTATAGGAATGTGATCGGTAATTTATCCTTTCACATTGACGAAAATTTTCCTCTTTTTATTGTCATTAATGGAATTTTCCATCTTTTTAGTGTCATTGCTATTATTGTTGTCGCAGTAATTTCATGCTCTGTTGATAAGTAATTTGTGCTCCAAGCTCAAAATATAAATTAGAAAAGATGGCATTTATATATCGACTAGAAAGGAAGTAAACTAGGTTAGGAAAGAAAAATGAACCACTAGACAAGGAAAAAAGAAAGGATAGGTTAGTAAGGAATTTTCATATTTTTCAAAAAATTCTCCAAAAAAAATATCCCTTCATCTGCATTCTCTTCTTTGATGATTACGAAATGTCTCTTCTCTTCTCCTTTCGTTTTCAAACATCATTTATTTTACTTTATTTAGCAAAAATTTCTTTCTTCAAATTATTGCATAGAAACTGAATTGATTGCTGATTAATTCTTGCTCTTGCTTATCTCTATATGCTTCCTGTTTTTCTTTGCCTCTTCTTAAATCACAATTACCCAACTGAAATTCCTTAGGCTTCTAAATCAAATTTGAGAAAATTTTGATCCAAACAACCCATACTTCCTTTTCCCATCTAATGCTTTTTCCTTCAGCATTTCATTTTATTTTATTTCATCTTTTCTTCCTTCCTGATTTTCAACTGGAAAGCCACAATCAAAAACAACTACGACATTGTGGTGCACATTTATTCCCAATTCCCTCTGCATACTATTCTCATTCCTACTTGGGTGTAAATTTCAAATGATCATTAAATTGTTCATTGATGATTGTAATTTTCTCGAACTTTACAACCGAAGTATTCATGATCACACTATCTTAGCTTCGCTTGTTTTTTTCTTTTTTGTTTAAATCCTTGAGATCATGATTAAAAGAGAATATTGAAGGATATCGGGATAAGACAAGATGATAATTGAAAACCCTAAGGACAACGAATTTACTTTTCCTTTTCTCTTAGCCTTAACACTGTTTACAAATTTCGATCTATTGCACAAAAAAAAAAAAAAAAAACCGAAATTTCTTGTTTTCCATGCTATCTATAAAAAATGTCATGACCCAACAAACTTGGTGGATAGAAGAGATATTGTCCTTTACCTGTATTGTATGTGATCATTTGACAAATCTCCGTCATAATGGAACTATAACTAACATTTTTGAAATCATTCTGATGATAACATAGGTTATCGTAATCATGTCCAATTAACTAATTTGTGAGATTACATCCGCTTTTCATGATTTAAAACTTTATTTAAGCTAATTTTAATCTTTGAAATCCTTAGCCAATAAGACATATATTTCTTGAGTGCTACTTTTCTCATCAAGACGTATCAACAATTTTCTCCTCAATATTCTCGTGCAACTATTTCTTCTTCAGTCTTCACAACGATCTTCGAAGTTTGATCGAACTGACATTTTCTTTTTTTTTTTCTTTGTTTTATATCCTTAACCTTATAGCTATTCAACCGTTACAATAAATCTTCTCATCTTAAATTTTATTACATTTCACAAATTCCTTTCATTGCTACGAAGCATCATGCATTTGATGGAATCGTCTTGTAAATTCGGGGATTATATTTGAAATTTTTTTTTTTCATTATACTCTAGCTTTTTAATTCTTGAATTAACTTTCTTGACTTGAAGCATTACCATATGTTAGCTTAGCTCAATTCTGAATTAATTCCGCAATTCACGACATTTAATTTGGGAGGAAATGAAGCTCTTATTTAGAAGCTCATTATCATTTATAGCTAGTTGGTAAAAGACTGAAAGGAAAACTAAAAGAATAGATGAGACAGGAAGAAGAAGGAAAAGAGAAATGTAAGTGAAGAGATAGGTGATAAGAGATTGAACAGGAAATACAACTGTTTACGTAATAATACGAATCTAATCTAAAACTAATCTTCCATTTCTCTTCTAACAAATCCCATAGTCTTTAGCAATTTCACAAAATTTCCATTTTTTTTTTTTTTTTTTTTTATACTTTCATCAAGAATTCATTATGTTTGCTATTCTCCAATCTCTTATATTCTGCCATTTTATTTTGTCACTACATTCATACTTAGCGATTCCTTAAATATTATAAACTAACTAATAAGGAAATAAATACGATCCAGACATTTCAAGTAAAGGTTAATTGGTAAGTTAGTATAAATTTTCTCATTTTATTTATTTTGTTCATTTGTATTCCTCAATTATCTACAAATGTATCACTGATTTTTTCTCGCATTTTTATTTATTCAATTGCAAAAACTCGCACTTTACTATGATATAAAGATATGTATTAAAATTTTAATCGTAAATTATGAGACAAATATCGATTGTTTGAGCTCGAGACTCCCGCGATTACGTTACACAGATATCCAAGAATCTTTGGAATATTTGCTAGTAATAAATATAGACTATGGAAGGACTTATACTTTGCAGAAATATTGTACTCAATTTAATAGTATCTCGAGTGACATTTCTTGAGGGAAAATCATCGGTATTCAGGATCGGTATGGCAGCGATCCGAAAGAAATTGGTTATTGTTGGCGACGGAGCATGTGGTCACTGCAGTTTACTGTTATTCATTTTTTTTTAAGTTCAAAAATTAGTTAGGACTTTAAAATAAAAATAAAATAATATCATTACATAACGAAAAAATTTCATTCAACTAAAATAGTATGAATTTGGAAGGAAAGAAGAAGTTTACAAAGTTTTTCTATTTATTTTCATGCCATTGTCAGACTTTTGCTTCACACTTTGTGTGGTCTACAACCTTGTACAATTGATGGCATCAGCAATTCTAATCACTAATCAGATAGAGAAAAAGTGGAGGAGTTAGATTAAAATAACCCGAATTCTAGGAGATTGTAGTCTAGACAAAAAGGCCAATTATAATATGGGAAAACTCTGATACCACTTTTGTCGCTTTCGTAACTTTATCAATTGAATTTAAACTAATCTATTAAAAATGGTCCATTACTACTTTTTCCATTGTCTCTCAGTTTTTTAATTTATAGAAATATTTGAGTATTTCTGTGTGATTTTAATTTCAGCAATCAAATCAAACCAATTTTTCAAATATTACAGCGTTTTTTCTCACTATCTGTTTAATTGAACCAAAAGTTGATTTATATCTTAGTAGCTGCTTGATTTCGAACCTATAATTTTGAGCTGGATGGTCCATAACTGACTTTATTCTTTAAATTGTATGCATCTGGGAATTCATCAGTGGGAAAATTTCAATAAACTTCAGTTGCTAGCATATAACAAGCATTATTTTCAATTATTAATAATCATAATAGCCTGGTAATCATAAATAAATAAGAAATTTAGTTATAAGTAAAAATCGTTGATATTACTTTATTAGAAGTTTTAACATGGTGCAGGACTTTAATTTATTGCAGATTATTCAAAAATCGAATTATTTAAGAACTAGATTTATATTTTTTTAAACAAACAGTTGAAGTAATTGCAAACGAAAAGAATTTTACTCATCACTCTTGTCCTATCAATTAATTTAGCTCACTATGTGCCAATCATTTTCTTTCACTAAACTAAGACAGGTTAATTCAGACTGATGTAATCAGAAAAAAAGGAAAAAAATAAAAGTTTTTAATTTTCCCTTACATGTTTTTTTTGAATTTTCAAAAATTTAGATAAAGTTTTTTTTACCTTATGATTAAAAAAAAAAAATACTCAAAAAGAGGCGGATAAATTTGCTGTTGGCATAATTTTTTTCTTTTAGTTTAAAAATGTTGTGCCGAAAACATAAAAATGTTCCACGTATAAAATAAACGGTACGTGAATGATGTAACGTAAATGCCTCGAAGCATAACTAGTGTAAAATACATTTTAGAAAGGTAAAATTTTAAGAAAAAGGAAAATGAATGAATGTATTTCTGTTCATTTATTACTTCAGTGATATCATGGAATTTTTACAATTATTGTTAATTTCATCAGAATTTTTAAAATTTGAAAAATCAGATTTGTTTGAAAATAATAAAAAGTAGGTGATTTTTAGGAAAAACTTGCTTATTGATTGTATTCAGTAAAGATCAATTTCCGGATGTTTATGTGCCAACAGTATTTGAAAACTATGTTGCCGATATTGAAGTTGATGGTAAACAGGTAGTTTATTATTTTTATATTAAAAATTACAAATAATAGTTTTTTTTTTCACATCTATTTTGTTGTTCTTTCAATTTTGAAGTATGATCAGTTATGATGTTAACTAATTTTTGAAGTTGCGAAATAACAATCAATACTGAAATCTTATGTGAGTCTAGGTAGAACTGGCTCTATGGGATACAGCAGGTCAGGAAGATTATGATCGTTTGAGACCGCTAAGTTATCCGGATACTGATGTGATATTAATGTGCTTTAGCATTGATTCGCCGGACTCACTGGAAAATATTCCGGAAAAATGGACTCCTGAGGTTAAAATTTTTATCACTCAAGCATAGGTTTAAATAATGCATAAATCTGAAATATTCTTTAAAAAAAAAAAAAAAAAAAGTGAATTTTTGAGGCTAACATAAATCAGTTCACTAATCGTCTAATCGTCTACCCTTTTCATTGTTCATATTTTGAATGCTAATACTCATTAATTCTCCAAATTGTCCACTCAATTAATTGCCATCTTCACTTAATTATTTATCCACTTAATTACAGTTGTATATGTTGCTAATTAATGTTCCTGTACGAATTTTACATCAACAATTAGCAGCAATTCGAAAATTCAGGACCAAACGTCATCATCAAAGAATTTGGAAAGGAATTACAGGTTCGACACTTTTGTCCCAATGTTCCGATAATATTGGTAGGTAACAAAAAGGATTTACGCAGTGATACGCAAACTGTTCGTGAATTACAAAAGATGAAACAGGAACCGGTAAAATTTGAGCAAGGAAAAGCAATGGCTGATCAAATTGGTGCTGCATCTTATATCGAATGTTCTGCCAAAACTAAAGATGTATGATTTTCATTTTTTCTTCATTAATTTTACATTAATTCAAAATTTTAGCAAAACTGACAATAATTATCGTCGAAAATTAGTCAGTATTATGGCTAATGTCCTTTTGTTATAAATATATATTAATGCTGGAAGGAATATCAATATATTAGTATCGGTATTAAAATTCTAGTGTTAATTGCATTTCTCAAGGTATATATTCTAAAATGAATTTAAAATTGGATTTAACTTTGGAAATTCTCGTCTCAAAATATTATGAAATTTCTAAGTAAATATTTTTAAGGGTGTACGCGAGGTATTTGAAATGGCTACTCGTGCTGCTTTAGCAGCAAAAAAGAAGAAAAAACATAGATGTGTTATGCTTTGAAATTGATCCTACATAAATTATTCTCTTGATACATTTATCATATGCTCACTTGCTTTTGTATGACATCTTTATTTAAAATTTAATGAATAAATTTCATTTGAGCTTAAAATGATAATCTCCATTTCTTCGTCCTCTCTGTTCCAAAACAAATCCAGAAATGAAAGGACAAAAAAGTATATACCGGAGGAAATAAAAGTCTAAAATGATGTCCGATAATCAAGTGGGATATTATTGGATTTCAATGACTGACTCTTCAAGCATTCAGGATAATAATCGAAATATTAAATTAGATATTTAATTATCTGATTTAATGCATTACTTAGCTAAATGACCAACTATAAGTTACTGTATCACAAAGTAATGAATACTGATAATATTGCAATATACTTGCGTTCTATTTTTGATGCAACTTCAACTGCAAGGTGTTAGATTAAATTGTATACTGGGATATAACTTTTTCGAAACTTTTGAAATCAATTCAAGCTTTTCGAAATATTTTGTTTACTCAGTGTCACTTTTATAAATTTCAAAACAAATCAAGTTCATTTATTCAGCCAACTTTCGCATGTTTACTTTTTAAGATTGCTAGACGGCTCGTAAATGGTTCTTTCTTGCCTTATTATTAATCGAACATCTATAAGCTTCATAAAATTCGCCGGAAAGCCTTCCAGTTATTAGAAATCTTCCTTGAATTGCAAATCCGGCTAGAAGACGAACTGAACTATCGCGTTAACGTAACATGCTTCATATGCTGAAATGTTGCTGCTCTACGCCAGTGGTTGTTAGTCAAAACTCTGTGATCATGAATATTAATGAATCATTGTTTTGTCTGAAAGAACGGTTTTGATTAAACCTTCAAACCAAATCAAAAGAATATTTTTCATATTAGATAAATCGTAAACAACAAAACTAATTCATCCCATTAAAATTTTACACAGCCAAAATGTTTATTGATTATAGATTTTAATCATTAACAGATCAACGATGAGATGAGGCCTTAAGAATTCAGTGGACTGGTAATAGAAGAAAAATTAATTTATCTAAACAATATGAATTTTTTATTAACTTTTTCTCCTTGTATTTGCAAAAATTTTCTACTTATTTTTTTTCTCTTACAATCACAATGATTCATGCCCATATTTGAAATAAAGCGTTTTTTTTTTTTTTTTTTTAAAGCAAAAACAGTTAAGACGCTGAAAAAAAAAGGAAGACAACAATGATATATCAACGACATATTCTTAGGATAATTTATTAAAATATTTGCTGAATCTCGAACAATATACATAATTATAATTTTATAGTTTTCTTAGAAAAGAACTGGAGAAAAATCCATTCGAAACTTGATCCAAGATGTACAAATGGAAAAGTTTTCCGTTTTACCTTTTCTTTGTCGTTTAAATTCACTTGTCTGCGAAATTAAGTTCATGAAGAAGGAAAAGCGGGAAATTTCAAACACGGACAAATTGTTCGTATGAGAATGAGAATTTCTGAAATCAATAATTATTCTGTTATCTGTATGAGCATAAACTGAAAGTTAGGAGAGAAATAAATATTATTGCTTACCGCTTTTGAAATGCGCCATGTTTAATAAAATCTGACTGTGTTGTGGATTTTGCAACGGATATTATCTGCTATATATCAGTTTACCATTGTATCTTTCAAGCTTTTGCTGGTCAGATGTTTTAGACTTATTCTATTAATTAATCATTCTTTCTAGCTTCCATCGTTCATAATTGGAAGTGATACGCTATAAAGAAATGAAATCTATCAAGAAAACATTGGGATTCTTTTCATCTTTTAAATTACGACGCGCACTTTGCTTATTGCTTCTTTCCTGCATAAATTGTTGTTTCGAGTTGAAAGAAAAAAAAAAACTTGGAAACTATGAAAAACATTAGATAAAATGAAAGATGCGAAAATGCAAAGTTGCATAATCATTTTTAATAGTTTTAATCATAATATACACTTTATTCCTTTTTATATTCGAAATGTTTCAATGTTAGATAGAATTGGACTTCAGTTAATAGCAATAACTTAATTTTAAATAATTAAAATTTAATTTAAATAATACAATTGAAAGTTCTTTTTTCTCCTTGAAAATTTTACATCTCCCATCATTTTCATTGCTTCATAAACAAAAAGCAACAATTTGTGCAACCAACGAGGAGGAAAGAAGCAATGAGCAAATGTGGAATACTGCATGGAGGTAATGAATGCATACTTCATAATACTTAAGTGGATGAAAAGAAACTAAATTTTAATGTCTTCTTGATAAGTTTAATTTTTTCGTACCGTATTACTTTCAACCACGAATGGTGGAATTTAGCAGGAATCAATTAATCAACAGTATTGTCAGTTTTCCACGGAATTAACTATTCTCGAGTAATTCTTTCAACAATCATTTTCACAGAATAAGTAAAACAACTGACTAGCGAAAGCCTGAAAGATACAATGGTAAAGTGGTATATGGCAGATAATATCCGTTACGAAATCCACAACGTAGTCAGATTTTATTAAATATGACATATTTCAATATATATATATATATATATATATATATATATTGGCTAGTTTTCTGAATTTCTTTCAAAAAATATTCATAAGGATACTCCAAGTTAGTAGTTAATCATAGTTGATAGTATTCATGGATAGCAAAATTTCAAGATTCTTCATAGTTGACCAGCAAGTAATTAATCAAAATTGAATCAAGCCAGCCGAAAATTTATAATTCTACTACTTCAGAGAAAGATTGGAAAGTTAATAATGTAATGTCGTAAGAAGTGGGAAACATCCAGAAGAAAGCGTTATTCATTCATACTTATCATTTATTTCAGGAAAATAATTTATTGCCTTATTTGTCACCGTATTTCCCATGTCACGCATTTTTTGTTCATCATTGCTTGAAATATCTTTTCTTCTTTTTCATATAATTTCATATATTGCTAATTTTGCTGGGTTGTTGATTTGCCAACAATCTTCTTGGCTTTACCAACAAAAGAACAAATTTAGCCTTAAAGAATATCATAGAGCATTGCTTTTTCAGTGGTAATAATGCTCATAATATGGACAAAGTAAATTCGATAAGTTCTCGCACAAAATTATATTTCTGGACAGGCAAATACTCGATGAGTAAGTTTAAAATTCTAAAATACTCTTCGTTTTTGAATTTGCCGAAGTTGTTGCAATCATATGATAAGGTACAGGCAAAATTAATTTGCTTAGATATTGCATTTAATTTTTACTGGGATTTCTCATCATATTACTTCATCATACTCAAAACCATTAATTTTATTTAGGATCATTTTATTTCCGATTCACTTTATGTCATTTTTCTTTTCCAAATACTACCTTGGCTAATTGATTCTATTCAGAATTCCGACTACTTTTTTTTGTATAGTTTCAAGAGAATTAAGGATTTATTGTTAAGTCCATTATTTTATAATTGACCATACTGGTTAAGATTCATTCACTGTTAAAATTTTACTGCTTTAAATTACGTTTGCATGCAGAAAGTAACGACTGATAATTAAATTTGACGAGAGAGAAAAAACTAATAGGGAGGAAACAAAAATGCATTTAATTGAATTTATTAAAACCATATAGTGTGATCGATATAACTGTGACGTCTTGCCACTATTATTATTGTCATTGACATAATTATCAGTATAATGACCGTCACCATCCTCAATATATTATAATATACTGATATATGCCATAAAAAGATTATTAAAGAAAATGATAAATAAGTAAAAGAAATGCTTCAGGTTTTTTTTTTAAAAAAAAAGCCCTAAATGATACTTTATAAATGCATTTTCAACACATAATCGAATTTCATTCATTCATTCCATTTGATATTATTTTAGGGAAATTGAAGCAATGAATTAGTTGGAAAATCATTATTCAGTTATTTACCATCTCTTTTCCTTAATTAGAAATATTTCAAATGAATGATATCTATATTATTTCATTTTTTTTTCCTTTCTCTATTTTCTATTTTTTTTTAACTTTCTTTCAAAACTTTTCATTTATTTATGGTGTTAGCTAATTTCTGGCAAAAATTTCGCAATCTGATGTTGCAGATGATAGTTAAAGCTTTTATGCTACCCTAAATTATTTTCATCTTTTCACAAATTTCTTGCCATTGATTTCGGGGCCTCTGTGGGGGGTCGATTGGTAGCGATGATTTTCCTTCCATTCGGATGTCATTTGGCGATATTGATTATAAAATGTAAATTAAATCAGTCGAATTTTAATTTTGCAAAATTGAAAAGAGCCTTGTAACAGTCAAAAATTATAGCTCTGAACGATCAATATAATTGTTATACTTAAAACAAAACTGTTGAATATAGAAATCTGGAAATGAAAGTTCCAAATATACCGGCATGTATTCGATTTTATCAGAAATATATATGTTTTACATGAAGTATAGAATATTGCTGTATTCGTAGAAAGATTTGGAGAGCGATTTATTAATTCAAATTTTGTGAAGCAACACTTTCGTTCCGTCGAAAATTCTTCTACATTCGACAATTTTATTTGTCCTTGCTGTTAATGTAGTTCGTGGTCCGATAAAATACCACTCCTCAATCCTTAATACCTCTCTTATCGTGATTTTTTCCGAAATTTGAGGAAGGCTTATTCGATAAAAATTTCGTAGTACAAAAGTATTAAAGATTTGTTTACATTACTTTGTTTCGAATTTCATTCGGTTCCTTTAAAAGTGAGCTCTCAATATAAGTCGTTACAATTCGAAATTTTTCTCTACAATTACAAATAAAAAACCCTCTTCCTCCACTTTTATCCGGTAATCCGGATCCGTCATAAGCATTTATTTTGCAGTATTGTTTGCATTTAATATAACCATTTAATAAACGGATATTAAGAAGCACTGTTAAATTTCAAGCGCAATTTCTTTTTTTTTTTTGTTAGTTTATTTACTTGAAAAATAAAACCGCATCATATGTATATAAATTTGGAATATTTGATTGTAATTGAATGGAATAGAATATACTTTAGTAAGAATAGGAATTGAAAATTTTTGTAGTAGTTTTCTATTCATAGATCTTCATCGAAATAATTTCTGTACCATATTTATTATTTTTTACATAGATGTGGATTTTTTATTAAGCATGATAAATTTGCATGTAGGACTAACATATCTCAAACTTCTCAAACTTTTAAATATTCCTATCAACAGACAATTAATTCTACTAATATTGTAAATATTTAAACTTCTTTAAATCTGTTAACAAATTTATTTTGCTACAATCGAGAAGTACTTTATCAGGAAGAAATTGTATTAATTAAAATGATTCCTTTTTTTTATCAGTCAACATCAACAATTTTATGACGTGTGCATTGTTTACTTTTGTTTCACTAAATCCATTTTTCTTTTTTTTTTGAGAATTTCTAAAAAAAAATTAGCTTGAAATTTAAATTTAGCGGAATATTCAAAGGAAAGGGAAACGAAATAGACAAGGTAGATTAAAAGAAGCATTCATGATTGTAAAGTAGACTAAAATCAGGAAAATAAGCAATCTGGTGAATAGAAGAATGAAGAATATTTGATGAATAACTTTACACCACATCCTAATTATTGTTACCAATGGATGTATATGCTTCCAATAAATTCCTCACTCGGATTGCAAAATGAATTTACTCCCTTCCACTTCTATCACCGTTTCCTCAAATTGCCCTGTTCTATTCAATCGGCATTTTCATCATACTATTTATTTCTTTTCACTCATTATTTACTTGCTTACTTCTGGACAAGTTCATTTCATATATGCGATAGTATCGGATAGATTACTTTTTTTTTACCCCTCTTCCATCTTTTTTCATGAGAATTCATAACAAATTCAAAAATTATATGAGTAAATAAGGACCACTTAATATTTTTCAAGCAAAAATATTTTGATTTGTGAAGATAACGTTAAAAGCATTAATTTTATAAATAGTTTACTTATAAGTATTGCATGGATTCTAAAAAGAGGTAAGTTATTTTCGACAAATTTTCATGGATAATGATAAATTATGAGAGAAGGATTTCGTTTTCTTCCAATAATGAGTAGTTTTCTTCTGGAAAATGTAATGATATATTGTATGTGTATCACGATGGACCAATAACTGTTATCCAAAATTATGCTCTAAATTTGTGAAGTATAATTATTACCATCCCATTGATCATGGGCATAATCTTTGGCACCAATTATTTGCATTTTGCAAGAAATTAAATAGCAACACTTACTATCTAATGGGGTTGAATCTCAATGAAATGAAATTTTAGAAAAACATCCCATTAATTGCTTTCAATTCTTGTCTTCAATAGCTTCCGCCACTCTCAGACAAGAAACATAGCAGTTAGCAATCTTGTTTAAAGATTGTAAATGAAACCAGATACGTCAACGTCATTTACTTCTTATGAGTTTCAATTGCGAATGATAGCAACATATTGGATGATTTCCACATCTTTTTAAATCTTTTTTTAAAATAATCTTTGAGGTGACAACTGATTAAGGTTGTCGTAACATGATTTCATCGCATGTTGAGCGAGAGAAAGAAAAGTTTTCCTGATATCTTATTTGCAGGTTTTATGAAATTCAGGTTGTACAAATATCTTGTTTGCTTAGCAATCTTTTAAGAATGATTTGCTGCCAAGATGAAACTGATGGATCTTTGAAAAGACCACGTGTCAATGACATATGTCTCCAATATGCGTGTTTGACGTGTGATTACTTCAAGGATTTCCCAAGTAACGATGTTCATCCAATGAGTAACATATAGCATTTTACAACATCTATTAGCTTTTTTTATCTTGCGTGGAAGAAGGCGCAGTAGTGTTAGCAACTTTTTTTAAAAAAAAAATAAAATAAGATATGCTTAACTATTTTATAGATTTTGAAATGAGAAAATTAAATTAATTAATACATTTCGACCCAATAAGTTACTGAAATAAAGATATTAGGATTGATCATCAACTGAACTACGAATATAAGTATATATAAATGCAAGAAAAAAAATTGAATCAGAGAAATATTTAACTCAAAGGAACAAATGAAAGGAAGAAAACCATTAAATCACTGTTAGTATCTTAATTTTGAGTAATAATTCATCAGAAATCCAGTTTTGAATAAAGTCAAATCGTTTTAAAAAGAAAAAAAAAAAAGAAAGTAGAAAAAAGAGATTTATTTTTTTTTAATATAGACAAATTTTTTTTTTTTTTATTAAGGATCGGGAAATTAAAATGGAAGGAGCAGCTGAGTGATGAGTGCATTACATTTTTAAGCTTTACTTTTTATCATTAAGCAATGGATAGTAATAGAAAAAGATTTAATTATCTATGTTCAAAAGCAGTAGAAATCGTTTATTTTATTGATGATGACGTTAAGCACGAACGTCATTCATTCAATGAAATACGTATCATTTTTCAATTGCTCGTATTATTACGTTTTCCACTAATAAATAATCATTCTATGACTACGAAATATTGCTGTGACTAATTAATGTTGATGTTATCAATATCTAAGGTGTTATATTTCATCAATAAATGGAATTTAATGAGCTATTGATCATTGGTCATTAATTGAGAAATTAATCTAAAAGATGTGATAAGTTTATCAAACAGCATTGATTTATTGAATCCTCTATCAGTGTCAATAGTAATTATGATCATTTCTACAATCATACTAAAATTCCATTATATAACCATACCCTGGGGAATCGAATCACAAATCTTAAATATAATATAAGGAATTGAAATTAAGGTATGCTTTTGAAAAACTTAAGAAATAATAATCATCTTATTTGCAGTTTAAGTTAGCTTTGAAAAAGTCACCACTTTAAATTTTTATCTGTCCTTATAATCAAAAGTTAATATCAATGTAACTTGTCCCGACAACATGATAGAAATCAATTTCAGATTATAGAGTCCTAATTCAGGATATAGCTGTATTTTAGGACATTAACACTTTGGAAGTGTATTTACTACATTTATTAAAGAAAAAAAAAAAGATGATACATATAAATAAATATCAATTAATAAACAAAAAGCATTCAAGTTACTTCATTTGTATTAAACTTTAGTGATAAATTTGCCCAGTAAAGAAAATTATATTAACTTATTGTATAGTAGTGCTGCCTAAACACAGCACTGGAATTTAATTTAATTTAATTCCCATAACAAAACGAACCACTGAAGACTATTAAAGCCAAAAGAATACCATAGTAAATGAAGGGCGGAACACGAAAAGGGATGGAGGAGAGAACAATGAAGTGAAAACAAGTAGCAAGGAAAATTAGAGAAGTTGATGAAGTAAGCAAGAATGAAAGAGGTCGTCTAATATGAACTTCAACAACGATATTACTTCCATCCTAAATCAAAGGATAGCAAAACATATGGAATTTTTTTTTTTCTCGGTTAAAATTATACATTTAGCCTAAAACTGTCAATTTTTTTCTTATGGAAAAAGATTCATACTCAGGTTTAATAAACTAGGAGGTAGCAATCAATTAACTTCAGATTATAACCGAATTTCCGATTATTCCAACGGATTCAATGTAATAGAATGGCGTATGAGCGAGAAGGGAAATGTTCCATTTGAATGGGTAAATAAGCTTATAAGCAAGCAAGTATAGCTTATGCTTTCCTATTCATGATGCATTTGTGTGTTAACGTCCGCTTCGATTCTTTCCGATAAAAATTTGCTCACCGAAAGTTAATTATTCTAAATATTTAATTCATTTTGGAGTAATACAAACATCTGTATGCATAAATAGATCGACCTTACTTATTCAATCGTTTACTCAATCAGTTATTCCATTGATTTCAACGGTGATTAGTAATAAATTTGTTCATTTCTATCCCATTTCCCAACATTTCTTATCATTTAAATATAAGATTATAATAAAGGATCAGATTACATCTGAATAATTTATTACTTCTTTTGAATCTTTTTTCTCGTTACATTTATTCAAACAGTATATTGTAAATTTTTTCAAACATTTTTTTAATCACTTTATTCATCATTTCTATCATCTCGGTCATTTATGTTTTGTACAATTACAGTATATGGTTACTTATCATTCCTAGTATTTATCATTTCTAACATCGTTTTGCAAATCTAATTCGTTTCTCGCATTGCTTTTTGTATTTAAAAATAGTTACCAATAATTGAGAATGAATAAATGTGCATATCTTTATCAGTACTTCTCAACTTTTGTGGATTTACATCATTTGGTTGAAATTTTTATAAAGATCTGCACATTTATTCATTCTCAACTTGTTTCATTGCTATAGCAATATCACGCATGTGTTACTTTTTTCATTTGAACTTTAAAATTATTTCCAACTAGACTAAAAGGAAAAAGAAAGAAGTATCAAATTTTCGCAAGCTTTAGCCTTTTCAGCACTGTCATATCTCGGACAATTGTTGGATAACAGTGTAAGGTCTCTTCGTTGGCAGTAAAAAGCATTGTCATTAGGTGAAAGCAGAAGAAGCATCATGCTCATTAACTAAGTTATTCTTGCATTTCTTTGTGTCCATATATTATTATCCTATTCAACAAAGCGATCAGGATTTATCTTTTTGTTAAGAACATTTCTAAAAACATATTGATTACTTCTTAATTAATAATAAATGCGCATAACTCTAAGCGTACAAACGATTTCACGTGATTTAGTTGAAGCAAGTTCGAGTTGGTTGAATAACAGTTATCACATTTGCGTTTCTTTCTTTCTTTTTCGATGACAAATATTCATGTCATTAATTAAATAGCCGATCCCTTTTCGGCTTCCCACTGTGCCGTTTAAGAAATATAATCGTTAATATGAAATTGACTTTTTAAGCTTTCTCCTGGAATGCTATTAACTTTCTTTCCTGAATAAATCAAGAAAAGTTATGATCGAAATAAATATTAATATAACCCAAAGGAAAACCGATGGATCTGCTTGCAATGACAACAATGGCGAATGAAAAAAAAATTCGAAGTTTTGCTGCTTTCCATATAAACTTCTTCCCTCATCCATATTTCTCATTTCTTCCTTTCAGACAGACAGTATTTTCATTTTTCATTTCAATTTCCATCAGCGATCGATATTTTTATGAATCAAAATTTTTGATATCAGCAATATCCAGATGTAAGAGTAATTTATGAATATCTCCTCGGATTTTCATCTATCTGATTAATACTGCTTTGTCGGTAGGTTTTCATTTCGTAAGTGGTATCGGATGTATTTAAATATGATTTTAGTGAGACCAGCAGTAAAATGCTTCTGTAACATTCATCCTTTACAGTTTGTTTTCTGCTTTAAAAAAAAGAAACTAGTTAAAAATGATAAGCAGCAAACAAAAATGTTGCAAGATGCCATTCCTCCATCATTTAGAGCAAAGACAAAAGAAGAGGAAAGAAGTAATAAAAATTTGGAATGCCAATTTAAATTTTCAAAAAAGAAAAAGACACGAAATTTTCTTGTTGTTAATTGGGAAGTTTTATTAGATTTCGAAAAAGTTGCAAACCTCATTGATCTTTGTCCATTCATTTAACTACGAAACAAAAATAGGCTGGAAAGCAGATTTTTGAAGTTCAACTTTTATTCAACAATGGCAAGATTCAAATTAAAATACATAGTCATCTCATCACTATCTTTGTGTTACCAATTAGTAAAAAAGTTTTTGCACTTGTTTTCATAGGAAAATTTTGTCTTTTGATATGCGGCAAATTTATTGTTACTATTAAATGAATGAATTTTTGAATGGACCATCAAAAATTAAAATTACATTTTAAATTTCATATGGTAGTTCCATGGCAATTTTTTAAATGTTGCATGAAGCAAACTAATTAAACAACGGCGTAATTGTCAAGAAATTTCGGTTGAAATTATGCAAATACTAAGCTAAGCTAAGAAGAAAATACTGTGCTAGCTAAACTTACTTTTTCTCATTCAATTCAGTTATATTCGAGTTAATTTCGGGACAATTCATGATATTACATTTATTTATGTTGAAGAATTTCAAATATTTAACCAGAATTATTTCTAATATTTGAAAATTGACATTCATAAAGTCACTTTTTTCTTCACACTTGCATTAATAATAAAAAAAGTACTGACATAAAAAACTGAACTAATTTAAATTGAATGAAATCGAGCTAAAACAAATAGCTTTGTGTTTCTGCCGAAGTCGTTTTGTAAAGATACCACAAACAGTTCGTTGATTTTAAATTTTGATATTTAGAAATTGCAGAATTGCCGATGTAATGTCATTCGATATAACGGCCCCATTTCAAGCCGGATTTAGCATACGTGATCAGATAGAACGCCGTCACAAAGTTCATCCTGTGCAAATAATTGCTCCACTTTCATCACAACCTAATCGTTATAAATTTTTGGAAAACTCACTTACTTCTGTGCTTGGACATTCATCCATCGCTAATAAAAAGATATTTATTCATTTGTTGAATGAGATTTTATTTTGAAATAAACTAATTTTCTGCAAAATTGGAAATGAAATTAACCAAATTTTTGGTATTTAATGTTTCCAGTTTTAGAATTATTTCTAGCTAATTTTTGAAATAAAAACATCTAGAAAACAAAGAGTATGTTTACTAGTCGAGGTACTCAGTTAGTTTATTTTGAGCTTTTAATAATTAAAACTTTTCAGCTATTTAGTTTTCAGGTAGTAATCGTTAGTGTAGCAGGTATATTTCGAAAAGGGAAAAGTTTTTTACTCAATATCTTCCTCGATTATCTGTATAGTTTGCAAAAATCGCAGCAGGTAATTTGTATAATTTCGATTGAATTTGAAGTCATTTTGCTAAATTTATAACATATATTCCTTTTGTCTTAACTTCAATTTCTATTTTTACTTTTATTTTTTAAAGAATGATACAGTTTTGGAATGGCTTCTGGATGATTCACACTTAGGAGGCTTTCATTGGAGACCCGGGATAAAACGTGACACCGCAGGAATATGGATCTGGGGTGAACCGATAATGATTGAAGCAGCAAACGGTGAAACATATGCTGTTGTATTGGTTGGTTGAAATTTGAGATTATATTTATATTTCTTGAAAATATACTGATTTCATTCCATTAAAATTCAATTTTCTTTTCTGTCGAATAAATTTTTTTTTAAATTATTTAATAAGTCCAAATTACGTGTAGATCATTTTTCGTTATTTATAATTTTGCATTTTTATTTTTTGATTAACATATATCATTATTCTTATATTTTTCCATTATTCCATTATTTTTAATTTAAATTTAAAACAGCCATAATAAATGTGCGTATTATAGATGGATACACAGGGTACGGTGAATAATGCGGCATTATCGTATCAAATGTCCAGTACTATATTTGCCTTATCAACCTTATTCAGTTCGGTACAAGTTTATAACATAGTAGAAGCGATACTTGAAGATTCACTCGCAAATTTATCACTTTTTGTTGAATATGGACGACTAGTACTGGATGAAGCTACCAAATTCAAACCACCTTTTCAGGTTTTAAAACATTCTTTTTACTTCTTAATATTAACAACTCAAAATAATTAATTCCATCATAAAAAAAAAGCGGAAAAAAAAGCATCACCAAAGAGTATTTACTTTAACATCAATGTAAAAATAAACGAAACACAAATAATTAAACGACTAATTTCTAAATATCAAAGTTTCAGCAATTTTTTTTCCGAATTTTTGATTTAATTTACTGAGCGCCAGAAATAAACTATTTTAATTTATCATATTTTACCAATAAAACTTCTTACTTCACTTAAAATTTGTAGGAAAAAAAAAAAACTCAAACTTCAGACAATTGTTTTCGTTGTCCGAGATTATAAATCATCTGAAGAATGCTCGTATGGATTTGAAGGTGGTATGGATTACCTTAAAACAATGCTCCAAGCATCATCATCTCATCAAGTTTGACCTATCTTCCAATTTCCTTTTTTTTATTTTTTTGATATTTAAATAGTTATTGTAATCCAAGGATTTCTTTTGTTTCACAACGTTGAGTTAGACTGGCTTACGTGTCCTAGAACTTGAAAAAAAATTCCACCTGTGAAGTAAATTGTATAGATTGAGTGATTTAACATTTATCCAAATTTTTTCAGTCCAATGAATTGAGAGCTGTTCGCAAGGAAATCCAAAGTTGTTTTGAACAAACGCTATGTTTTTTATTACCACATCCGGGTCATCGAGTTGCAGATCATGAATCCTTCAAAGGGCTTGTAAAAGGTTTTAAAGCTTTTATTTTATAAATAAATTGAATTTTACAAGTAATTTGAAATTAATCATTTCACAGAAAACTAATAATCTAAAATAATGAAGAAAAAGAGTGAAAATTAGCAAATTAAAAAATAAGCAGAAAAGCTTATAGACATAAAGCCGTTGTTCAAAGAAGAGGTGAAAAAAATGACGGCACATCTTTTGAATCCACAAGCATTGCAACCAAAAATTGTCAACGGAAAAACGGTCACATGTAGGAAAATCACGGATATGTTCAGGGTTTATTTTCTTCTCAATTTTTGTTTTTCATTTTTGTAAAACTTCGATTTTTATACGGAGAAATATAAAGTTGCAATTGGTGTAAAAAAAAAGGACGAAAGACAGAAGTAGAATAAATTGAAATTAAATAATATCTGGAAAATGCTTGAAATTTCAGGAGTTTGCCAAGACATTCGACAGTTGCGTAATACCGGAGCCACAAATGATTTTAGATACAAATGCCCAGTTGATATATTTGGAAGCAGCAAATGAAGCAAAAATAGCATATATCCGAGGAATGGATCGGGTAACAATCATAGTTTCTAAATTTCGTACGAAATCTCAAACAATTTATTGTAACAATAATTCTAAGCTGAAATATTCAAATTATTTGAAAATGAAATTTGCTGTATGTCATTCGTTTACATCATTTCGTATAAATTATACTATGTGCTAGATACAGTTATAGCTGTGACTTTCGTTTCTAGAATAACTAAAAATATTTTAGATTTGTTTGAAATCAGGAATGCTGCCGGAAAAACGGCTCCATGAAGCACACATCAAATATGGTATTATAGCTTTGAATATTTTCGAAAAGTATCCAAAAATTGGAAGCAGCGAAGTTCGATCCAGAAATCTCTCAACGCTACAACAGAATATAAATGTAAAGATAATTTAAAAAAAAGTGTGCATAGAAATTATGATTTCCATTTTTATATTTGAATCTCCTATTGTTTAAAATAATATTTCCTAGAGGTCAGAAATAAATTTTGTATTATTTCGATGCTATTGCAGAGTGAATTGGAAAAGTATAAACGATTAAACAAAGAAAAACGTGTGACGAGTTGTGTGTCGCGTATGATCGCATGTGGTGACTCCGTTTTTTTTGGTACTATTTTTTAAATTTTTTAAAATTACGAATAAAAATCAAATAAATGATTATTTCCCAGTATTTCTCTGCTTTATTATTACCTGTTAATAGTTATTTTTAAAATTTGAAAAATTTTATTTTGAAATAGGCATGGGTCTTGGATCAGCTGCATCAGCAGCTATCGGTGGAGCAGTATTAACGTTACAAGCCGGAATGGTAAGTGCTGGTGTGATTGCTATACCGGTTTCACTTACAGCTTTATTAGCAATCTGGGCTTATGTCTATTATAAGCCTAAAATTCGCTCATGTTTTCATCATGATTGTCACAATGTCTAATCATTTCAGTTTGTCAATTGCTTGAGATTTTAATTTATTGCTCTCGCTAATTAAGAATATATTAATGTCAGTACTACCTGTTATTGATACGAGCAAGTCGAATTCATTCGTAAATACTTGAGCTGTATCACGTTGAGCAAAAGGTTAACGTTTTGCTAACGTGATAAACGTCGTTTACGTCTTGTTCTATTTTCACCAAACCATCTTCTACGATGTTCCAGAAAGCGAAAACGTAATTTGATACGTTTTACAAAAGCAGTCAATTGCAGAAAGCTTCATCACAAATTCAAGCATATCCTTTTAAGAAGAAAATTAAAGCTGAACGTTTTTATACAAATATTTGAATTGTTGTAATCACATATGTCACTGTATTTATTAATCAGCTTAAATCTCTCATAATCTTAAACACTTTTACAAACAACCATTCCTTACGTATGTTCACGTTAAAGATCGAAGGAAGTTGATCGATTTCGAACTTTCCTATCACATTGTCTTTCATGCTGTATTCCACTGTGCCTTTCTAGCGCTTATATCATTTACAGTAACCTTTTTCCCTGTTTATTATGCATAATTCATTAAATTTTGATAAATTTAATCGAAATTTTGTTACAAATTTCGCAACAACATGCATTATCCATAACAGATGTTGATTCAGCAAATGTCATCAAATCCTAACCATATCTGGAATCAATTACTTCAATTAATTTAGCTTGCTTTCTTCTCCTTCTTCTACTTATTTCTTATCTCTTTGTTTGTAGTAATGTTAATAAACCATTCCTTCAATTATAGTTTATCAACTTCATGTAACCTTAGTTTTTCTAAACATTCCGGCAACATTTTCCTCTTTTCTGTTTTATTTTTCGCATATCATACTGTTCTCTTTTATTGCAATAAGTTAAAATTGAAAATAATTCCGTCTTTTCCCAGTTTCTCTCATCTTAAAAAGAAGAAAATGGTGATAATGATACAAATTTTGCTTATTCTATCATCAGTAAAACAATTACTGATTTCTATGATTTTCAACATAAATTCCAGATATGTTATTTTACATTATGGATAAACATTACCAAAAACACGGAATATAGAAATGGATGAATGGACGTACGTAAACGCAAATATTAAAATAAGAGAAAATGGATGGTATATTATTGTACATACAACCAATTTTTTGTATAAGGCATTAAAATTCATACAAATAAATGTACCTTTTCTTTTTCTTTTTTTTTTTCCTTTATTTAAATGTATCACACTGCAACTGAAACGGTTTCTGGTACCAACCCTTTGCCTAATTTTGCTTCTGTGATGAAAAATTAAAAGAAAATTGACTTGCTCACAAATTTTATGTTTATTCAAAGTTCAAAACATTTTTTTCCCCTCCTTTCCTTATCCCAAAATTCTGATAACGTGATATTTTCAATAGAAATTTTCGGAAATTTAAAAAATGAAAAGTTGTAAATAAAGTAGTTCTAGGCAGTTACTTTTATCTGTGTTCCATTTTAAAAGTATAACGTTATCCTTTAATCTTCTGTAAACGACATTCTACTGTCAAGATTTTCTAACCCCTAAAAATTCCTCTTACATTGTCGTTTTTTTTTTCTTTTTTAATTACGAATATAGCAAGCAAAATATTATAATATCAGGTAAACTACATAGAAAAATCGAGAGAAAAAAAAAAAAAAAAAGGAAAAAAGGTGAGTTAAAAAATACTTTGATAATTCATTCATTTTTAAATTTACCCGAAAAAATTTTTTGGATGATAGCAAAAAGCATTTGTTATATATATGTATATGTATATATATATAGCACTAAAAAATAAAACGTGGCAACCAATCAACAACTGTTGGAAAAATTTTTTAGTAAGCATTTAAGCACCATTGGACATAAAAAAAAAATTATGGTACAAAAGTATGGAAAATATTAAAAATTTCAATAAAGCAACATCCGCAGCGAAATAAAAAGAGATGTTTAATTTTTCAGCTAAATTTTTAAGCATTTGATAGTAAAACAAATAATATTTGCATTTTATTTCATGTAATTTTATTTAATTTGGAAAACAAAAATTTCTTTTTTAGAAAAAAAGATGCTATTAACATGGGAAGAAAGTAGAAAAATGAAAAAACCTAGCAAACGAAGAAAAAAAAAAAAAAGATTGGAGAATGCCCTGATCACTAGAATATGGCCCCGTCTTGCCTTGTATCGTTAACTTGATTTTCCAATAAACAATGCCAATCATTTCTTCGTTGTGGATCATCATCTAGCGAATTTTCATATGGTGGTGGAGCTGAAATTTTGAAAATACGAATAAACAAATGCGATGATTATTTGAAAAAGGAATATAAATTTAAAATGGTACGATAAGTTCAAAACTTTTACAGTTGACAAAATGACACCTAAAATACTTTTAGCGACATCATATAGGTGAATAAACAAACTATTCATTATCATTTCAAGTATTTTTGTTTGCAATTTTATTGAAATAAATTGAGATTGATACAAAAATTAGATATTCTACTGGAAGCATAATATTTCTTTGACTGAGTATAAAAATTATCCTCAATTTTGCAAATGTATAAATCAAAAGGGAAGATTTGACACTTTTAGTCTTCTGAACTGTTTTCCAATAAGTGATACAAATTGTGTCATACCCGTTTCTCGAGATAACGGAGTAAAACGAAGAAATATTACTCAAAAGCGGTTTGCTTTTCGCATATATTTTTTTTTTTCACTTATACAGATACAATAGAATAAGGAATTTGAAAGTTAAAAAGTGCAACTTGACTTGTTGTCTATATTTCGTTTTAAATTTCAAACTTCTCCAAGTGTTTAGTTAATAAGGACCGAATATTGTTCATCAAATCTATGTTCATAATTAGTGGTTATTGGTGCTACGCTTGTGAATATTAAATTTCGATCTTTATGCTAAATCAAGCGAAATTCTTCATCAATGGCAAACTTTTAGTATCTAAAATGAGATACAAAAAAAAAAAAAAGAGAACTTCATCTAAATCATAAATTCATTCGAACAACAAGAATTATAACCATGAAAAAAAAAATAGATTTTAATTAATCTACGAATTCACTGAAACTAAAATAAGCTTTTAAGAGATGGCTAATCTTACTATTGGGCAATCAGGGACTTACAAAAATTAAAATCCTATAAAATAGGCAATTTTTGAAATTAAAAAAGAAACAATCAATTTAATACAATGCAAAAGTTATCATTGACTGCAACATTGCAACTTTCAGCTTAACAGTTACCGTAGTTTTTCATTACCTATATATTCATTTGCTTCATGAATAACTTTGTTACACTCAGGTATAGCAGTTCCTATGCTCTTCGAAGCACTCATTTTCAAATAATTTATGACATTTAGTGTGAATGTTAAATTTAGGCTGATAAAAACTGTCGGAAAGTCTGTTTGCTAACTTTTGGACTTTTAAAACTTTTCCTTTATGCAAAAGCAATTTTAATCATATCAAAGACTTCAGAAATATATCTCGAGAAGCAGACAAATGGCAAAATAAATAAAATGATTATCAAATCAACTGCACATAAGAAACAATACATTCTTAACTTGTTTGCAATTCCCATCGAAAATATGTTCTCATTTTGTATTCACAAAATTCAGTAATACTTGGTCATCTTATCGAAATATCAAAGTGACAGTGCTTGAGTACTACGGGTAAACTTAAATGAATTTCATAGAAGCATTAAATGGTGAGGAATAAAACTTGAAATGTATTTAATATTCTTTACTACAAGCATTATGTGTATAAATCCTTCCATACTTTCATTGAAACTTCTTAGATTGTTTGGATTAAGATTTCATAGCTCTACACGAGTTGAAAGAATTTACTTGTTTCTTGTAAAAGAATTAAGTGTTCCGGAAATTGAAAGAGAGTAAGAGTATTACAGGGTAGTTTGAATGCTTCCTTCAACTATCATCCTACTATCCCAAGAGAGAAAAACGAAGTCGGAATCTTATTCTGTTACTGCGAATTTCATTATTTATGCTGTGGCAATCACGAACTATTTATCTGCAAATGTCTCCGAAAGAATATTCAATTTGTGGCAAGCCGGAAAACACATTGTAGACATAGAGCTCGGATTGACAGCAGATTTTCCCTGTTAACCTCCCTAGAGACCTTCAACCTTCCTTCCTTTTGCATCCTTGAAATTTATCCCTTCCTACTTAGATCCTGAGATTGAAATATTCTATGTTCATTACTTTCATTGCATTCATTTATTACAGGAAAATTTGCAGAATTTCTTGGACCTTATATGCATGCTTCTTTTTAGAATGTGTTCCTGTTTCTCACCTGAAATTATTCCGAAATCTCTCATCATTTCCTGAAGAATAAGGTTCAAACTGGAAATAATAGAAATAGAAACTCTTTTACTAGTCTTCATATTAAAACTATAAAAATCCCCTAAATTTATATCCATTAACCATTATCAATTTTTTTTTCTTAATTTTTATGATGAAATTGTAAAAATTTCCATCTAAATCGATTCTCCTCGTATTTCTCCAGGCAAAAATAATGTCCAAGAATGTCTGGATGGATGGCTTCACGACTAATATATATAATCGACCAAGACGTGTATCTTATTAAAAACTTCAACAAACTGAGACAAAAGTTCAGAGGCTAAGTCATAGATATTTTTATATACACTCACATACTTCAATGTGATTAGTTGGCAATGAAAACATCAACACTTCAAATTTCATCTGTTAAAATTAAAAAAGATTTTTTTATTTTTAGAAGTCTTGAATAGAGTGAAATTCATAACAGTTAGCTAAGTCTATTTTAGAAGATAGATTATTTGGTAATGCAAGAGAAGTGATGTGTAGCAATATGAATGTCGAATTTTGTCTTCAATGGCACCATTTCCCGGTATTTATCATAAATTGCCACGGGAGGGAAATAGCCAACCGAGAAACCGAGGTTATCCTGTGTTAGGATAATGTCGGAAGGGAGAAGTTAACGACAGAGCCAAATCAGTCCTGACAAATGTTTGAATTGTATTTAACAGTTCAGCAACAAGTCGAACTAATTACCGATCATAACTTTTAAAGCTGACTTTGTATTTGAGATAGTTTCTGTTAACATACAATCCAAAAGCAAAGTTTAGCGTTATATGTTTCAGATTTAGATTTGATTTTTAAATTTGGACTTAATTCTTATTTTTATTTTGAACGAAGCATCAGTTTATAACACTGCAACATTGATATGCAACAAATATTGTGCTATTTCTTGAAGCAACGGCATAATTAACTTTTGGGATAAAAAGAAGAAAAAACAAAGGGACGAAACAAAGAGATGAGAAGAAAGGAAAAAAAAGGAAAAGACGATGTTGAGCAATCAATTTTGCTCGAAAAGCTAAAAAGGGGAAAATTTGAATTTTCTGAAACAAGAAGATTTCAATCGAAAATAATTGTAATGAATTTTTTCTTCCTCCTTTTTTCATTACACTCTTAGATAACTTCAGTGATGCCCACAGAAATTAATAAGTAGATGAAAAGAAAGGAAAATTTTCCCCTTTACCTCAAGCTTAAAGCTTAAAGCTTATCAAGCTTTAAACAAAAGGATTCCATTGGGAAATTTGCAAAAATTTCGTCGTTTCCTTACTTTTTCATCCCTTTTTTTTTGCTTTCCATTCGTATTAGCTCATTCTTTCATTTTCCTTTTCCTCTTCTCTTAATTCTTCCTCTTCCTAACACTTCAAAATTTATGCTCCCATGGGATATTTATGAATTTAATCAAATAAAGCATCCCAGCTTTCAGCACAAAAAAGGATGGGAAAAAACATGAATTGTCAAAAAATAAGTTTGGCAAAGAGATGCTAAATGATGTACATGGTTTTTAAAAATTCTTTTTAAATTTTCACTATATATATATAATAAAATTATTATATAAAATGCTTGCAAACAAATCTTTGTCGTAAATAATCGCTGTGAAACAGACAAATGGATCGTTATCTTTCTTTCACGCACTTCAAAATTATCATTTATCCCATGGACGTATTTTTGTTAAATCAACAGTTTAAGATTTGGATAAGTATAACTTGGATAAAGTATGAAAACTTGATATGAAAAAAAAACCTTCATAAGTGACCGGTTTTGTGGACAATATATCTACAGGACGATAACGCTGCTGTATCCCCGGTGCTGTTGAGCATGCTGAAAAAAAAAAATGGAGCGCAAAATTCTGATAAATGTGAATGAAAATCAAAATACAAAAATTTATGTCGTCAAAACAGAAGTGAAAAAATCTGGGAAATATAGAATTTTTTAAATATGAATTAATCCAAGCTATTAAATTTAAATTAACAACTTTACTTAAACGCATTGTTTAAAATTTGAAAGAGAACAAAAAAGATTTACTTGATTTAGCAGCATTCATGGGACAAAATGAAAGATTTTTACAAAGGCACATCGTCATTACCGCCAACAGTATGAGTGCACCAATTACGCCAACTATAATGACAGCGAGGTAGCTGAAATAATTAAAAATTAGGTAAAAAATAAATTCATTGAGGAAGGTTAAGATTGAAATAACTTTTCAAAATTCAAGGTAAAAAAAATGAAGTAACATCTCAACTTCTCTTTCTTCCTCTTTGTTTCTCCTACCCTCTTTTTGACCTTATTAATAAAAATATTTGCGACAATCATCCAAACTGTCTATGATAGAAAGTTTAACCTCCAATGAATTTCTATCTATTTAAATTTTTAACCAATTTTGATATCATTCCCAAAAATCAAAGGTCGGAATAATAAATTTTAGACAGCTCAAATAATCTGTGATGCCAAGCTTACTAAAATCAAGCAAAATAACAATTACAAAAAATGACGATATCTGAGAAATAAAACAGTTCCTTCAACATCATTCTAACTTTCATGCTATTTTAACAGAATTTTTACATAATTTAAAAATGTTATACATATCTTTTGGAAAATTATTAAGCAGCTTTTATAGCTATGGGTTCAAGAGATATCCTCATTTCATTGCCATTTTACAATATATCATTAATCTATTTTATGTCTACAGATTGAAAATAACGCAATAGAATCAAACATCTATTTTTACGTCCATAAGGAAAAAGAAATTATTCAAAATTTCATCACTTAGTTTATCGATGTTCCGATCTATCTCTGAGTTATTGTCTATTATGAAAATGGTTAATGATTGAAACGTCTAAGATTAGCACTGTCATTTCTCATTCTATTTTATCACAAACCTCTAATACTACAATTTAATCAGTCAGAAAATTTAACCTTGGTAATCTGACATATAATAAAATTGCATATGATGTTATCCAAAGAGTATCTATCAAAAGAGATTGATATTATTAGGACAAAATTTAGTAAATTTCGACGACTAATTAGTCGAAATGAATAGTTTGTTCTCTTAAGAAATTTGACATTTAATTTAACTTTATTTTCGGTTTGCTTTATGCTAATATGACTTCTCTCTGTTAAAAGAGGAGAACAAACTATACATCATTTTGAAAACAGCTGTACTTCATCTTATCTGGCTCGATAATTTACACATTTAAAAATGTGTGACCCAAAAAAAAAGAAAAGAATGGTGGGTTCAGTACAAAGAAGAGAAAAGTGCTGGCTAATTGGGAATCCGGGAGTAAATTTATGGATTATAGGAGGAACAAAAATTAAACCAATTTAATCCATAGAAAGCCATTTCTTGAAGTTGTACTTTTAAACTGGAACTACATGCGGAAATTCTCAATACCAAAAATCTGTTGCAAATGTTTGGCAAAGTTCATCACAATAACTTAACAATACACAACGATATGGTATAACAATAGTAAACAAAGATCCATTTTCTCAACTTCTTGAATGGAACTTAGTTGACAAATTAATCCACAGTATATTCCCTTATTTCATCTTAATTTCCTTTCGCATGTCAGGCTAATCTTCACATAGAGTAGAAAAAAACCTTCGCCTCATTATGCTACTTAATTAACTCACAAACAGAGCGGAATGACAAATGAAGCCGTAACATCTCACTGATGCCTTAATAATTAAATTTCTACCATGCAGGATATTCAGCCAGATTAACAATAATGTATCTGAAAATGATGCTAATGATGATGACGGTGATTATATTAACAATCTAAACATGCCTTTTGTCATATTGTATGTATTATTATTGACATAATATTATCATTACCATAATCGTTATTGTTATTGTTGCTGTTGTTCTTGTTATGGCTGCTTAGTGATTATATTTTTACCTCACAGACAAACAGGTGTAATTGCTTTTGTTGTCGCTGTTATCACCACTCATGTTTTGTTGCATTATCGAAGTTGTTACTGCCGTCACTATCCTTAATAACATTGCTACTACCCATTCCTGATTAACCTATTGGAATAAAAATTAATTACCACATCAGTGAGGTAAATACTTCTAGATATTGCAAATAATGAACCCTAAAATAAATAAACAATAATCCTTATAGATATAAGAAAATGTATTATAAACAGTAAGGACATAATTAATTATGTTGATTCTTCAAACTCAACTCTTATAACTTTCAAGATTGCTTGCAAAGGCTAAACATTTTGCATCATGAGATTTTTAGGCATAGCGAATAATGACTGTAACAACAAAATAACTATTTGCACAAATTTCATCAACATGCTAAAATAATGCTTGAAATTTTGTTTTTAAAAATAATTAAAAAAAATTTTTTCATGCTGAAATGACGATTGAAACTTCACTGTTGTTTTATGAATTACACGAAAACTTTAGGATTTTATACAATTCTTAAACGTTTTCCGCGGAACAGATATCCATCTAGAAGCTGTCAAAATGTTTTAGTCAAAATTTGATTTATAATTTTTTTCCATCATGTTATGCATTCTGATAAAAAGACTCCAAAATTGGTAAAAGAAGGAGTAGAAATGATGTAAGAAAAAAAGTTTTTTTTCAAAAAATATTTATGAAATTCTATTAGTTATTGCGTGACTGTTAAAATATTTTAAATGAAAAAAAGCAATAATTCAAACCGATGAATGAACTAAGAGGACTCATTCGAGAATATTGCTACTGAAACGATGACGATTTTATTGAGTACCACATTCAACGGATTTTTCTAATTTTACGGAGCAAAAAACAAGAAAGCTCATAATTTTATTGCAAAATTCATGAACCCTACCAACTATCACAGTAGCATTACTTTCCCACAATCAACCAAAATTTAACAATCAATTTTCATTTTCAATGAAAAAAAGTGAGATTATTGTTAGAGAGAGGGAGAGAGAGAGAGAGAGAAAAGAAAGAAAGGGAAGAAGAAATTACTGTATAAAATCATAAAAGTTTATGGGACACTCATTATAAAAGATTCATACTAAGACAATATTTATTTTTGAAATGACATCTGACTGTTAATACTACTTTGAAATATTGCCAAAGTATATGGACATGGGAATATGACATTACAACAACAGGTGTCTTTTTTCCGCAGTCTTAAATTTTATTTAAAAGAGTAACATGACAATCATAAGCGATAAAGTATCAAAAACATAAGATCAAATCTGTTTCCCACCCATCATCGTTCATCTATAATTCAGAATAATTCCAATCATCTCGTAATATCGTAAGTTTTAAAAACAGAAAAAAAAAAAAAAAAAACTTCTTTTTGTCTAAAACAATTTTTTCATTAAGGACGTGAATATAACATTTATATTTTGACTCGAAAAACTATAGAACGAATTACTGCATTGTTTCGTCAAAAAGATAAGTAAGTCATGGAGGAAATTCCGAGGGATATCTGAATATTCGTAAATCCATTAGTTGTATTCTAAGACCACAGTCATATATATATCGATCGGGTGATTTTTTAATGAGCAATATTTGTAGTTGCCAATTTAGGATAAAGGAAAGTAATTAATGCATATATAAGACATAATTTATTCAGAAAGTAAACAATTGCTTTTAAAACAATTATTATATCACCAAGATTGCTGCATTTACAAACTGTATGCTGTGTATTTCAGGATATAAGAGATGATGATGATGACTAATAATGCTAATTATATTTTCTTAAATGCAAAAGCACTATAAATATCATACTACAGTTCTGAGTTAAAATAAAGTGATACTCTTACTTCACTTAGGAATTTTAGATTAAAAAAAACAATGGCCTTTTTATGGAAATTCGAAAATATTAAGTGTTAGAAATTCCCACAGAATACTGAGATTTGAAATTTTGCAAGTTAAATCCACTTTTGGAATTATATTTTTATTCTAACGAAGCATGTGCGCATTAAACTTGCATAAATGAAATTTGAAGAAAATGTCTAGATTCTCTTCAAGAAATTCAAGTATTTCTCATTTCTTCCATATGCCTATTTTAGGATAATTCTAACACGATGCCTGAATTTCCGGATCGGACGAGAAGAATGAATGTAGGAGGAAAGAATGAAAGGATGTAAAAAAGGAAGAGATGAAGACTTACAAATTTTTGAGTTGCTAATTTGTTCAAAATTACTCTTCTTTATCAGAATATGCTTACGATGTTAGCTATAAAATGCTATAGTGTATAAACAAGCACTTTGAATAGCAACGCTTAAGTGCTTTAACGACAAATCGCCATCATCTTTTTCCTTTTTCCTTTTATGTATCCTTCTTGCATTTACATTTCCATCCTCCAATCATACACAATTAATATTTCAGTCACAACTAAACTTTCCTTTTATAAAAATATCAGAAAGAAACATACAGATCAGAACGGAAGGTAATCAGCAAAAAGTCTATCTGATGGATAATTCACTGAAATCAATGCTATCCTCATTAAAATAGCTGCAGTGACATCAACGAAAAAGATTCAACTGATGACTATCATCCATTCTACAATCACTAAATGAACGAACAAGCAGTTTGGAATACAATTATTTAATTTGTATATCAAAAAATAATCAACCTAAATCAGTATTATTCGAATGTACCGTAAAGTTTCATTTCATTTCTCCCCTTCTCTCTCTCTCTCTCTCTTTTCAGTTTCCTTCTCTTGAATAAATAAATCTCACTTAATTGCAACATTTGTCTGGCTATTTGATCTTGTAGCCTTCAAAAAACATCCAACATTTTAAGCAAAAAAAGATGGAATTTCAAATAGGAGGATCAATGGAATATCTGAATAACTCATTCTCCTAAATTTCAAATAGTACATAATGGATCAATTTCCAAATCACTATCAAATTTCACATTTATTTTCAGTTTACTATTACTGATAACTATGTGCTCGCTATTTCATGATCATTAAAAAATTTCCACAAGATAACAAAAAGAGCACTTTTTTGTTTTTGATCTGTTCCAGAAATGACTGACATAAATGCTAAAGCTGAAGGAAGCCATCTCTAAAATTGAATGAAGAGTTTCAGAATTTTTTGAATGCCAGTGGAATTTTGTACTTTTGAAAAATAATAATAGCATCAATACGAGATCATACTATTATATTACTCGACATAACCATAGCATGTCCAACTAAAAAGTGATACATGATAGGGAAAATTAAACTGTTCCATTTATCCTTTTCCGGAAATATACTCCACTATTTTGAAGTTTACATCAGACTTTACGGTTATTCAGTAATGTCATCCTTTCTAAAAAGTAATATCTATCCATCTATATATATTATCAGCCGATAAGATTACTATTATAAACTATTGTTAATTGACAACTGAGAATTCCATATGTCAAGATTTAAATGGTCAATGAAAATTCATTAACAAGTAATTTTCCAAACTCTATTTAATTTTCCTAAAAACTTACTAGCAGGAACAAAAGTCTTATTCAGCTTTAAACACAGCTTTAACTACATTTCCAACATGCCCACTCTTTCCTTTTCTACTTCGTGTGTAATGATGAAGCTATTACTAAACAAGAGTTACACTAAGATTTAATTACTTTTGTGCAAATGTCCCAACATAGTGCGACTCTTAGATTTTCAAAACGATTTGATTAAAACTCAGAAAAAAAAAAAGAACGAAAATAAATCTAAAATTATAGTATGACTATAGAATGTTTTTGAATTTCGTAGTTTAATTATTACTCAATCATAAACTAATTATTATCGATGAAATTTTTTGCAATATTAATTTGATTTAAACAAAGGAAAAGAAAAAAAAAACAATTCATAATGAATTTACGTATAATTTAGTTCCATGACGGTTGGTTGTTTATGTTCTGATTAAATTAAATGGTAAAAGGATCAACGGTTATTGAACAATCGGTAAATTAGCATGCAACATCGATATGATATTTTTATGGAAGAGAAAAGATGGAAAGAGAGAAAGAGATTGCTATGTCATCAATGTAACTCAATTATTCCTCGAATCTCTCTTTTCAATGGTAACATTATTCATCCTGAAAAGGGAGACATCAGGAAAAGGGCATCCGCTCAAAAGTAAGGAAGTATAAGGCTTTTTCAGGCATAGCCTAATTTACTTCAGGCTAGGTTAGCACCATCATCATCGTCATCAAAAGCAGTAGTAGCAATGATATAAGCATCAACACACCAAGTAACATTCCTCAGAGCGGTCGTAATAATCAACAGAGATGTCTTTTTTTTTTTTTTTTTTTTTTTTAACTTACATTTGCATCCTCCGTAATGATTCGGGTTGGACAGGAAATGAAAGAATAGAAAATACGACATGAAAATTACAGGAACGGGGAGAAGAGAGGAAGAGAAACCGGATCACATGTAATGATGAGTAATAGTAATTAGCAGTTAGAAGAGAGGAAGAAGGAAAGATATGGAAAAGATAATTAACAGGAAACGAAATTTTGTATCCTAAATTTAACAAAAGGAAACCTAAGAAAGCAAAGCATGAGAAGAAAGGAAAAAAAGAAAAAAAAAACTAACTTCTTGATGAACTGTCGCCTAATTTCAGCTGCCTGCTCGGCTTCAATCTTATAGAGATGCTCCTGGGAGCAGCAGTAGTAACTTCCGGGGATAATATGAGATGGACAGCAATATTTTTCATCTTCATTATCCTTGAAATCTGGACATACTTTCCGTTTGGCAATTGCTGCTGGTTTATTCAAACCACTGCCACCACCGCCACTACCGCTAACACCGGAACTGGATGATTCAGACGGGCATGTTACCGCATCAACGATCCGTAATACAAGTATAAGTGGTACAATAATATAACGGTAATACAGGATCGCAGTGAATGTGCCAAAAAATGCCGTCGAACAACGAAATGAAGCCATTATTCTTTATTGCCAAACAAAGGATATTGATCAAATTTTTAACTAATCAGTGAATACATGACGTTATCGATACCATCTGAAGTCCATTAATTCATTCGTTAAAATTTGATCAATTTGCTTTATGACAGGAAAATCGGCACAGCATAAAATTTCAAACAATTTTTTTTTTTTTTTTTTTGCCAATCTAAGCACAAATATATTTTCCGGTTCAAATGATTACAAGGCATAATTTGTTTGTTTCACCTCCTATTTCATAATATTTCTCTATTGATGAAGTTATTTTGATGAAATTGCCAATAATGAAATAAACAACTACTTATGATATTTAAAAGAAGTAAGAAAATTATCCTTGAAATGCTCATACCACATATGTTCAAGGGATCATCACCCAAGCTAGCAGAGGAGAGAAGAGAAATGCGATTATATAATGAATTTAACGGGGTTGATCAATAATTAAATAAACAAGTGCACATTTTACCAAACAATCACGATTGGCGGCTTGAGTGATTTGTGGTAGTGAAGGAGCATAAGTGAGAATGGTAGTGAGGCAAGGATACGGGAAAACAAGGACGGGGAAAAAAAACCGGGATTGAATGAAGGTAAACAAATGGAAATTTGATGAAAAACAAAAAAGCTGTTGTCTCTTTTATATTGAATGAATTGGAATTAAATGATAAACAAGCGTATGTTTATGTGGATGAATATTTGACATGAAATTGAAAACAAGTAACCATCGATCAATGAATGAGTTTGAGAGCGATCTGAATGGATGAGAGATGGATGAAAAGGATCAATCAAAGAAATCTTTTCAACAATCAAATTGCAACTGGCAGTCATAAATAATAAGTTTATCAAATGTTATATATGCAAAAAAAAAAAACAGATGGGAAGAAACAAAAAGAAAAAAAAAAAAACTATTTCAAACTCATTTAAAAGTATCTATTTCAGTTGATTCTGTGAAAAGCCATTCATTCACTACCCTAATTTATGCATCAAATTATCCCATATGTGAAACTAATTCTTTCTTTTTTTATTTTTTGATTTTTCTTTCCTTGAATATTAATGTAATTTAAGAGATTGAAACAACTGGTGCAATTTCAATTCAGATCCATTTAAGGGAACTGTTAATTGGAAATGAGTTCAGGAATCCATTTTTTAACTAATTCATTTTTAGCCTTTTCTCGTTGATCCATATTTGATTAGGAAAGGAACATCTCCAGATGCTGAATTAAGCTTAGATTCTAAAATTGACATTTAGCTGCTTTTGCTATTCCACCCCATTCAAATCATTAAAGTTCACTGGTAATTTTGTATTTCTTTCGTTTTCTATAATCAAATTAATCATCGAAGAGTAAGGAATATATTTACTATACATTATTCAAAATTTAGCTGTTGGAAAAAAAAGAAAAATAAAAATTGAATTAACTTAATGCTTGCTTGCAGGATTGAATTCCAGCAGCAGTTGAGAGAAATTAATTTTCCTAGATTCGTCACCTCAATACGAAGTTTTTTAGAATGGAATAAAATTCCATATATATATTTTCAGGGCAAGAATGTATCTCAACAAGGTAAAAATAGTATTAATGTGGCAGTGAACGAAATAAATGTCCAATAATTGTCTTGGAAGAGGATATGACGATAAATTGCTACGGTTAAGACAAAACATAGAAATTTGTGAATTTATGGGAAGCACTAAAAGAAATACCCAAACATTCTATAAATTAATTCTTAAAACGCTCTTTCTGTCGGTGGGAATTACTAGCAAAAGTCTTTTGATTCCCTGGTGATTCGATCATTGGATTTTCTACAAACAAACTAGTAAATAATAGTATGTCTACATTCAGAAACTTCTTTTCCTGGGAAAAAAGAGATTCAATGATGATGAAAAATAAGTAATAATATGGGAATTACTTCCGGAACAACCAACATTTCTAAAATAATTTAACAGTGAATAATTCAAAAAAATTAGGTACAAGTATCGTAGGATATTCTGCATGTTATGCAAAATATTGTACCTACTAGTAAATGTGCATGTGTGTGACAAGAATATTAGATAGTCTTCAGAAAAGTACGCAAGATTTGACGGTATGAGTATTGAGTAATCTCGAGGTTTTGAACTGTTAGCTGTATATTTCGAAAAATAACGTCAATACCTCACTGCAAGCCTTCCACACGATAGAATATTCTGCATGTTATGCAAAATATTGCTAATATGCAACCTGTAGCAGGGAGACAATGAAAAAATGGAAGTAAAATGCGACATGTCATATGTCATTAGTAATGCAAATGCATCAATGAACCAACCGAAGACTGCACCGGTTAAGTAGGGAAGAATCAGATGCTATTACCGAAAGCCGGTTTTCAATCGTCGTGTGCTAACAACCTGATCAACCGTATTAGCTCCCAGTGCTTACAATTCAATTCACATTACCGCTTAAAGCTCGTTACAGCTTTAAGCACCATTTTGAAGTCACAGCATTACACACATACATACAGATGACGCAAACATACTTACACATACACATACACACACACACACACACACATACACTACATCAATATCAGCAATGCATACCCAACAACCGACAAAGCACCACACAGACATATACATAAACTCGGAAAAAATGTCCTACAAGGACGCTAAGGCCACCTCCGCCTATCCTTTCTCCCAAAGAATATCCAAACGATGCTCACTCCGCCTCGGTATTGAGGCCAGAACAATGTAAACGGAGCAAAAGTACGGGCAGTTTCACTCCTAGTCGGGAGCCTTAATAGCCTCAGGGTCTCCTTGTCCATCTCCGCCCCATGGAGACGGGGAAGAAGGCGTCAGGCTGGCCACACCCTAACAGACTAGCATCTCATCCCTCAACCATCCTGAAACTTACCATCACCGCACACATGCACACACATACACACACACACACACACACACACACGCACATACACATACATGCGCTCTTCATCTTAATTAAATTACCCGAAACTAATAATACTATATTGTTCCATATATATATAATACTTTTTATATCTCGTTAGGTGTTCCTGAGAAGTTAACAAATCGAGAAGGGTACCGAACATAGTTATGCGATTGTAACATCAACGATGCATCTGAGGAAGGTTATAAGGTGGATCGAAAATCAGGAATTCGTGAAAATTGCCGTGAAAGTTATCGTGAATTACTGTCTCGATTCCACCGATGATGGTATATAGATGCTAATTGTGGAAATGAACCGATAAGTTATTATAACCGAATCAAATAGCTTCGTAAACGTTTAGTAGCTTAAAATTTGTTCATTCCACGGAATTATAATTTAATGAAAGTGAAGAAGACAGAAATATGGTCGATAAGATGACGCTTTCTTAGTTTAACAAATTTTGATTATTACAATATTAGAACTTCTCTTGTAACATTGATGACTTTTCCTTTTTTTTTTTTTCTAATCAATTATTTGATGCAAAATATTTTCTTTTCTTACCAAATAATGAAATTATCACATGAAAAGAATTTGTAGTATAAAGCAAGAGATCATTAAAAATTCCTTTTACTTCCTTTTTTTACACATAATTTAATCTTTGTAGAAATTCGTAAACAAATAAAATTTTAGTAACAAAAGAGCAAAAAAAGTGTCGAAATTTGATGACAATGAAAAGGGCAACGTAAAACGATAGAAAAGGAAGGACCTGATTAGCACAATCATGTATAAATTTAAAATTATTTTATTGCATCTAATATAACAACACCATCATCATCATCATATAATTTAAAATTTGATCAATAAATAAATGGATATATTTAATGACCAGTCAGTTACTTCATTTATTATTGGGAACAATATGCCAACTGCTACAAATGCTAATTACTGCCACTACTATTGCTGTAATACTTTTTAAAATTTATCCAATTTCTCAAATATTAATAATTTAACGAAAAGAACTTCCTTCTTTTATTTATAATGCAAATATAGTTGAGGAAATATATATGTACAAATATAAAGATATGATAAATGATATTTACTGTTCAACAAAATTTCATTATAACGATAAATCTTTAGTGAAAATTGAAGTTCGATGAAATAGAAATGAAAATGTGTGAGGGGGATGAGGAAAAAGAAGAAAAGATGAAATGGAAACAAAATTTACAATTCCTTCTTTTAATATACCGTACACCATCTTTCATTGTATTTGCTTTTCTTTTCTTTTCTTTTTTTTTTTTTCTCTTTCTTTCTAAGACCACTTTAAGATTCTCTTCATTCACTCATTCATTCATCAGTAGAAGAATATCCTTTAAAAAAAAAAAAAGAAAAATGAAAAAAAAAAAAAACAAAATTATGTCCCCTGTTGAAATGAATATAAAAATTTGCTTCACAACATAGCTACCAAGTGAATTAGCTACCCTTCATAAAGTACACTTCAAATCCTTCTTTTCATCCTCTCTCTAACAATCTTACTCTTTCCATTTTTTTTCATCATCAAAAAAAAAAAAAAAAAAATGCATCATACAAAAATGACACTTCATCTGATTGCTTTGTCCACTTTTATGCGTTGTTATCTTTTCGTCTGCTTTAACTTATCTATTTTATCGTCTGTTTGCTTATTTCATTCTAACATTTGTTGTTTATTTCTGAATTCGAGAAATAGATGGTATAAACAAGTCCAATTTTATGGTTAGCTTGATGACCTTATAAAACTGAAATACTTCAGAAATAGCTGTAATTTCCATGGCAACAAAGAATTACGGATTCAATTAGAACTACAACTTTTTTCTTGTTATTTAATAAGTTGCTACACGGTTTGAGCATTATTCGAATAACTTCATCAAGATTTAATCAACTGCCTTCAGACCCTTCAGAAACTCATTCATTTGTCCCTCCACCTTCAACCGCTTCTTCTAACTCCAATAAAAAGAAAGGTAAGTCAGAATTTTTTGTTTTAAATTTAATTCCTTATCAAGCACTTTCCTTATCAAGCACTTAACATATGTCGTTAATACGACAAATTACTTTGAAATGATAAGAAATTGAAGAAAATGAGAAAACTGAGATAATAGTTATGATAATGACAACTTTTCGATGGTGAAGCAGGAAGCTTCAGATAAGTACATGCGGATAATAACAAGTTAAAATTGTTTATAATCATCTCGGGATAATTTTGAGATTATATTAATAATAGAATAATACCGATATATTAAGAAATAGGCGAAGTATAGAGAAAGAGAGAGAGAGAGAGAGAGAGGGCAAGAAAGAAAGAAAAAAGAGGGTAAGAATCAATTAATTTTGATTTGTTACAAAAGATCGTTTATAATAGAAAAGCGAAAAAAGGGAAAGGGAGGGTAAAAAGAACATTTGATATTGATAGGTCGATTGATAATAGGAGTGCAACCGTTTAAGGACAACCCGGAAACAGGATAGAAAGGGACCGAAAAGAGAAACAAACTCGTACACCTCATACATCTCTATTTAGTAAAACGTAATTCAATGTGGGAGATGATTTCGAGAAACTTGCTGCCGAGTCTCTCTCTCACATGTCCTTAATCGTTCTCGATAACGAAATCAATACCGATTAATGACTGGTGTTATTGATGATCTTTAAACGAATTTCTAGAAATTCAAAAGATTATGGATGAGAAAACTTGGCAAACCGTTTCAGGGGATACAGCACTCGTGTGCATCCGGTAAACTGACTGGAAATTTTCGTGGAATAGCGGAAGAAATGTGGAAAAACTTTTCTCATGTTTGATATGCGCTTAACAATCTCTGGAATCTCCTCTTTTTGCTCCTTTTTTTTTCTACATACAAGTAGCAATGAAAGTTCAAAAAGACAACTTCTTTTGGCTTCATCTGAAGAGAGAAAACTTTAAAGAGCTGTGATCGAAGTATAAATTGATTTTTACTATCCAACACGAAATGATCCAAGTTGAGGCTTTTATTTGAAAAACGAAGAAAAAAATCGAAGTACAATAACAACAATTTTTTAACACCATCAAAAATCTGATCTTTGTTCGATTACATCCAAAAGTATCATGGGATCATGTGAGCCTTAATTCTCATTAATTATGTTTTACAACATATAATAGCTGCTACAGTGATGGAATAATAAAGCGATAAAGCCAAATGACAAGTTAAAAACTTCTCTTTCAAAATTCACAACTTCTAATTCTTTTTAGCTACCTTCATTAAGCATTTCTGCATCATCAAGTTTGCACACTCGCTTTAATTGATTACACCCATCTTAATAATTTACGCACGCTCTTATAAAATTAAACCTATATTTTCTTGTGAAAAACTTCAGTAAGCTGAAGTAAATGAGATGATGTTTTCAGCCATTTTCATTTCCCTTCATCAGATTTGCACTCTTTTTACACATAAACTTTTCATCAGGTTTAAACGTACTTGTCCAATCACTAAGGAACTGATGTAGTAAAATGACTCTTGTTATCATCTTATCAGAAATCCATTCATTCTTCTACCGGCTAGTCAGAAATAGATTAATAACTATATATTCATCAAGATAGAATAATCTTTTTTTTTTTATCATGAAAGAATGATTGATCAAATTGCTTAGAAAATAATATGAAAATTATTTTTAGCGAAAAAAAGCAAATTTGGTTAAAAAACAGTGAAGTTCCTTCTATAGATTCTTAATTTCGACCATTCTACGAATTCCTATTTTCAATATTTCTATTTTATATTGTGTCACTGTTTGCCTGTTGTCTTAATATATGGTTATATTTGTATTTTTTTCCCTTCAAATAGCATCATCGAAACATCGATATATTTCAAATAGGAACTATTATTTCAAATGCATCGGACTGAACGGATAGAATTTTATTGTATAATTTTCAGTATTACATACAATAGAAAGTGTTGTCTGCGATATTTTCAATAAAAATAAAAACTCCGTTTACTTTGTATGATACCATAAATCAATTTTTATGTTTTTATTTTTCTCCTTTCATAAATTCATCCGCATGTTATTATTATTGCTAACGAAACGAAGGCATATAATTATATTAAAATTTAAGCATAAAATTCAATTACATGTGCTTAATTCCAAAATTTGACTTCAATGTTACATTTCAGTTTTATATCGACCATAAAAACAAGTCATCCGGAAAATTCAACCTAATGCTATCATGGTGCAAAAGTAATAATTATAGTAGTGCAATATTGAAGCATGTCAAAATTTAGATGAACAAAAAATTTCAACCCTGTTGCGAGAACAAAGTTACATCCTCATCGATCAAGATGTGACACGCTAATCTGTGAGATATCCGACGGAAAAGTCTGAAAACCGATGTTTTCATGGAACCCAGTCATGATCAAATCGTTTAGAACACATTGTGCGGCCCAAATTATCGGATAATTCAAACGGTGTTTGTAATCAAGGCATTCTAAAATTTTCAAATTTATTTCTCACTCATTTTTCTAATTCCAAACAAAAGGCCATAAAAGAAAAAAGTATTCCTGCCAGTAATTCTCGTTTCAAACGTGACAAACTTTTCAGATGGATACATGCAGGAAATATTTTAGAATCAAGTGCGAAGTTCCTTCTATTCCACTTTTTTCACATTCTACTTCTAACCAATCTTTTTAATCGAAATTAAGTCATCTTAGAATGTTTTCCAATTGATTCTTTCTACAATAAATCAATCAAACAATCAACCAAGTGATTAATAGTTAGTTAATTATTCAATTGAACCAACCAATTACCATATTGATATTAAAAGTTCGATTTTTTGAATATGTCATCTTTGCTCCAAAAAGATTTCCCAGTTCATAATGCTTATATTTTACAAGAAGAATAAATGAACCTCATTTCTTGCTAATAACATATTTAAACAAAATTGAATGAAATTCATTAGCTTTTATATTATAATAAAACTAACAAAATTTGAAAATTTGTTATATTTTTTGTAATAGCCTATCTCAGGGAATTTTTCCAAAAAAAAAAAAAATGAAAATTTAAAACACGCAAACGGGAAATAATATGATATAGCTAGTTTTTTGAGAAAGAGAAGAGGATAAGATAAGGAGAATGAGGACGAAAGAACAGTAATACAACATTTTGCTGTTGTATTTCATCTAAATAAACAAAGTAAATAATCGGACCCAAGAAAATTACGCGCAAATAGACAAAAACGATCATCATTTCCAGCAAACAATGAGTAAATAGTAGCAGAAAAGTTAAATTACGAAAAGATTATAATATTTCTCATGAATGAAGTAAATGACTGGAATGTTTGGTTAAAAAAATATTGAGAAAGAAAATATATAAAATAAAAAAAAAAAGACAAAAAACGAAAAATGGAGAAACAAAAATTGTAGAACAATGGAAGAAGTGAATAAAGATTTAGTGGTATGGGTACTTTTGACAAGGCAAACAGCGAATGAATGATAAGTGAAATGAAAGCAAAATATCAGATGAATTGAGGAATTTGTTTGAAACAAAGTTCAACCAACAGATGCCATTATTGCTCATCAAAACTTACCAATGCTATTCATCATCTGTAATAATATGTAAATGCCATCATCCATAATTTTATGTTCAAATATTGAAATAATAACCAATTCTATCAACATCATATATCATCTTATTTTGTTATACAAATATGAACCCAGAAATATTTGTCGTTCATTTATTATAAATAATTTTGAGTTGATAAAATAATAATAATTAATTGTAAATGACAGATAATAAGTCTCTCGATTTTTGAATACAACTATCATTCTGTGCCATCTAAGCAACAATTTGGTCGTCAATGCATTGCGATGTCGTAAGAATTTGTTTTCCATTTCATTCCCAATATCCTCTGTCAATCATTTTCCTTCTTGCAAACAAGCAAGCAAACATCCTCATAAATACAATATTTTAAAAAATTTCTCAATTTATTCAACACTTAATTCCCAAAAATCTTATTGATTTCTTTCAATATAATATACTCTTATTTTTTCTCTCTTTCCCTCTCTTCTTCACTCATACTCACCACAAATTTTTACCAGTCACAAATAAAATTGTCAACTTTTCCACTCTCTGCCTTTATTTGCCCTTTTCTTTCTCATTCTTACATCCTTTCCATCTCGAAAAGATCACGTGTTGAAGGTTTGATTGATTGCAAAATTACATTCTCTATTTGAAAACCGTAACAATTGTCATCCATTTCTCTTTCCTAACCTTCAAAAGTTCCTACAGTTTTTCGAATCCATATATCTCTTACCTTTCACTTCAAATTTTGATAAAATTGCTGATTATCGAGTTTGGCTAGATAAGGATAATTTTTTCCATTAATTATTACAAATAAGCCAAGTAAATGATGCATGGATAAATGGGAAAAGATGATTTGACTGTTAAGTTCAACAAGATATGAACGAATTTCAGCTCAAATTTAAGTAATGTCAAGTGTAAAAGATGAAATTTCAGAATTCATTGAATTTCATTGATTGCAAAATACCGTATATTTTATACTTTACTTAACACGTTAGTTACAATCAAGTTATGGCTCGTGGTTGACGGCTTTCTTTCGCTACACTGGAACTGCAGCCGATCTTAAGTAATGAAGAATTAGTGATTCGATTCTCTCTTAATCCCTACTAACATTTGGCTAACAATCTATTTATTTGACTCTTGACAATCCGTATCACCTGTTCTTTGCCGATCACTGTGTAACAGCATTCTTTTCACTTGTTTGCAAGTGAAAAGAATATACTTGGCATCCTTCTATATTCTACCTTACCTTATCTTAACCAAACAATTAACTAACGAAGTTATAATCTAACTGTTATAACATATTAACTTCAAATTTCAAGAGAAAGTCAGAAATTCTCAAATTTTTTACAATCAGTGCATTAACAACGATCATTTCCATGCCATTATGCATTTATAAAAAAAAAAAAAAAAAATTGTAGAAGTTGCGAAAAAGTGAGCGGATCGTTCAACATGCTTAGTTAATGGAAAAACAGTAAATTGAAAATATTTGACACCAAAACTGAGTGATAAGATGACGGAAAGAATCAATGTATCATGACGTTTTGTCCAAACAAGTTATTAATATGAGAAAAAATTAGTCAGTAAACAAGTAATTTCAACGATTATTGCAGTTTCTTTTCTAAAATTTTGAAAAATTTTATAGATATACATATCAGTTTGCTGCACATGCGGAAATAAAATTTTAAAATTTGCAAAATTTCCGATTTAAATAGAGAAAATTTCAAAGATCAGCGGTGATAAAAACAATTGATTGCAAGATTAAATTCAAAAGCCTGTTGTTCACGCTCCAAAACAATAAAACTTCTGGATTCTAATTTTTGCAGATCACATTTCTTTACCACTGGTTAACCAACAAGCAACTGGTGATATTCGATTATAGGATCAAATAGAGATTTATTGTTCAATCAAAAATATTGAAATTTCAAACATAGATATTAATCAGAAAAAGATTTGCTCACAGTTTAATTTAATTCCAAAGAAGAAATTTTTGACTGGAAAAAGGATAACTCATAAAATGATATTCATGTATGTATAGAATCGTTTCGCAGAACTGCTGCGGTAACATAGCGTGATAACTATTCATTATCCTCACATTTTGAGTTATATGAGAAATGCATCCAATGTAAGCTTCTTTCCTGCCTTCCTAAACGAAAAGAAAGCACATTTCATTGCAAATTAACTTCCGTCCATGCTGAGATCTCAACGTTTTAAATAGAAATGCCAGTATTTGGTGGTTGAATCTTTTTTCATTTCTCTTTCAACATTCTCTAATGAAGATGTGTGTAATCGTTTAATAATAGACTGAAATTTTAATTACGCAATAATTGAGTGTTAATCTTACAAACAGAAGTGATGTATTCCACAGCATTGTGAAATCGAGATCGCTTCGCTTCATCAACACAAATTCTCATTATTTCCCATCACCCCATAGTGAGACCATTACCAAGGACAACTCGAACTCTATTTACATCAATCAAGAATTTTAAATGATTTGTCCTTTTTAATCTTGTTCTGCATTAATCGCTACAACATATCACAGAAGGTAAATGACTTATGGCCTGGGTACAAACGCATTGCATTACCAAAACTGGAGTGCTTTCTCTCCGTTTTTCTCTATGTTCAATGTATCCAAGATTTTTGACGTTTCTATTTACATAGCATATATGATAAAGTTCACTGCAACAAACAAATCAGACATCGAAAATCCACTAACTTCTTCATATGAAACAATATATGTTCTGAAAAAGGAAGCACATAATCGTTGCAATCGCAGGATTTCTTCAACTGGAAAAGTTGGCGCGACTTACATTTACTCTTCGCCATTTCGCATAAAAGTCTACCGTTGTTTAAAATTAGCATAGACATGGTTTATGAGTGTAGGATGTTTATATGATGTACAATAAATTTCGTAACACTAAAAAAGCGAATGAAAAAAGTATAGAATAATGTTATAAAATATTTTCGTTAGGAAATAAGGCAACACGCGCATAACGTCAGAAACATTGTGAATGCTTTTCAAATTAACAAAATTTCAATTTTTTAGCAGAAGAAAAAAGGAGAGGACAACCATAAAATACAAAAACATAAAAAATAAACATTTGTCAAAATGCGCTTTTGATCTCCAGATTTCTGCATTACTTTAAAAAGCAAAACAAAATGTCTTCTGAAGCATTTTTTTTTGTAGATTTTCAAAAATACTTTGCTGAAACAGATCAGCAAAATTTACATTAATCTACTGTGAAAAAGTAATTTCAAGACAAAGGGAGGTGAAAACATGAACCATAAATTCCAGCTAATGAAATGAAAAGTTATAGAGAGATTAAGCATGACAAGCTGGAGAAACTACTCAGCAGAGTCACAGCATACTGAACAAATTAAGGTACAAGCAGCTTCTGGATTGCAGACGATAAACAACTTTGATGGCATTATCCAAAACAATATTCTATTGTAGAGATAAAAAATCCACGCGCTATACTTCTTTGAAAAATCCGACCAAAAAAACGCACACTTCTAAAATTCTCATCAAAAACTTTCCTGGAAAGTTTGGGTTGTATTTGTTTTTCTTCTAAAATCCAGAATGACAAGAGTTACGAGGAATAATACATGAAACTAGATGAAATGGATCGTAAGATTATAAGATTCTGCGCATAATTTACCATTAAATACGACAATTACTGCTCTCCACTGCATCATTTATTATAAGTCAAAATATTATGATAGATACTGGAAGAAAAAGCTGGCTATGTAAACTCTCGATTTACTTACGAGTACCACGTCTTCTTGCTTCCTCAATCATTTCTTCTTGCAGTGTTTCCATCAGATCCAAACGTGGTATTGCTGGTTTTGGTTCGAAACTGCAAAAATTATTCCATTCGAAAAACTACTACATATATTTCGTATAAAAAGGTTAAGTTCCGATACATTGTCAAAAAGCCTCGTTAAAACAAAGGGAGGACTGATTCTTCAAACACGTAGAAATATCTAACAAATAAATGCCACAGTCTTAACACTCATTGGTCACAACCTAGACCACTGTTACCACATTCAGAATAATTCACATAAAGTAAAATTTTCAAATCAATGAACAGCAATGAATCTTGAAAAGTCCAATGAGCGACTAATTTATTTTTGAAATTTTTACCCGAAAGCAACGTAATCACGATCGCGATCTTTCATTGTAGCCCAAGTGAATGGAGCGTTCTTGTAGCCTCAAAAATTGAAAGTCCTTATAATGTGACGGTGATGACACCTATTTTAAATAGATGCACAGTTTCAACATACTAAAGAAGGTACTACTCCTCTACATCGTTAAAATTTGATAAAAATATCGAAATTCTACTTTTCTTACGCTTTAAATATCAAGCCATAAACGCAGAACTGGCTCTTAATCACAGTTAAAACTTCTTTCCTTTTTTAAAGTTTCGATACTGTGCCCTATTTTAGGACTGAGCAGAACGCTGAAAAGCACTTGTAGATGTTACCTTTCCGGGATTCTAGGGTTGGAAAATCCTCATCATAAAAGTAGTGAATTAGTTAGTTACTAGTACAGCCACACTTCGGAACCGTTTAACTTTGTTTTTGTAATTCATTCTGAGGTCCTGGCATTCTCGCGCTCCTAAGAACTCAAAGTATAAGAAGGCGATAAACTGTGACTACAATATATGATTTTCTATAATTAAAAGGTAAAAAATGATGACAATTACTTCGATCAATGACGATTTCAATTTTTGCAGAGGCATAATAGGCTATAAGTACAAGTACAATAGCCCATACAATTACTTGACCTTGAATAGGGTACAATTCGAAGCCATGAAAGCCCATATGATGGCTGAAGCTGAAAAACAAAAAAACTAAAGTAAAATCAAAATTTTCATTCCATAAACTCCCTCCATCAAATTAATAAATAGCAACGAACTTCGTGGTTGGTTCATTTTGTGCAGCAGAAAAGGGATCCGCCTTCCTCGCTGCTTTCTCAACCAAACTTTTCGCTTCTTTACCGATTTCAACCTTACATCGAAGTGGTATAGTAGTTTTGGAGAAATAACGAATTACTTTCAAAGCGGTTACTCTTTGAATATGTATTGGGCGCACGCTAAGTGACAGTAGTCCATGCATTTCTGTAAGGAAGAAAAATATATTAACGAAAAAGCTGATATGCATAAAAAATACAAATAACACATAATAAATTATTCGCGAGTCATCCAGAATACCCAAAAAATTAACGTGTGACATATATCTAAAACGCAAATTTGAGCCGCACACCACACATTTCTTCGATAATAGAATGTATGTGAATTTCATCTCAAAATACCGATAGTAGGGCATGTTACGGAACAAAAAACCGCAGGAATCTTTGAAAAGCTTCGCGTCGCTAAAACTTCACCAATTATACACCAATCTTTAGTAAGACTCTACCCAGTAAACGTCACCTCCTATTATCCGTGGATCTTTAGTATTAATTTGGAAGAAAATGAAAAGACTTGCATCCTAACCGGACTAGAAACATCTTATAAGCTATGTGTCATACGCATGAACTAAAGAGAGACCGCACAGAACGAATGAACATTCCTGATCATCATGAGTAGTCTTGAAAGCACAAATATTGATGGGCGGCGAAAAAATTAAAATTCCCAGTATGTTATGAATTCCTCACATTTCGGATATGATGAAAACCGTACAACTGGAAAGATATCCACGCAAATATTCTACATCCACAAAACTAGTTTTCCGGAAGAAATTTCGAAATTAAGAAAAGCTAACTCTGATCTTCCAGCTCGTTCCTTTTAAATCACTCGCTTTCTTACATCTTCTCATTTTGTTACTTCCGGGTAGGATGAAATACTTCTCAATGAAATCAAGTCCTTCCGGACCTCCCAATGAAACAGAAAACAATTTCACAACTGACCGGATCGTCCTGCACAACCGAATATCAGACAAAAAACACACAAATAGCACAGTGAGCATATTTTCGTGCTAGGACCAATCACATTTAAATATTGGCGTACGTGACAAAGTAAAAAATTTTTTGAGGTGGGAAGCTTTCGTCCTGGAATGGATCGTTGAGCCGGCATTTTTGCGTATTGATTGGCTGTGAGGCGGTGGGTAACTTGGGGACAGGTGGAGTTTTTTAGGTTTGCCAGTTTTTCCGTTGGGGTGTTGCTAGCTTTGCCGGAAATTAGCAATCCGGTTCAATGTATTGAATGTGATAGTATGTTGGTTTTCCAAACAGGATAGTATCGGGATGCTGGAAAATGAATTCCAGTTCAATATGCTGGGCATGACCAGTATGTTGGCTTTTCAAACAGGGCAATGTCAAGATGTCGGAAGAAGGACTCCGGTTCAGCAGATTGGTTTTGCAGGCAAGATGTTGCCAGCATTGCCGGAAACATATTGGGCATGGCATACCATTGGCTTTTCAGACAAGGTGGTAACAACCATCATCCACATGCAGCGACCAATGTCTGTACGTTTTGGTCTTTTGGATAGGGTGGCACCAAATTTATTGGAAGTTTGTCGGATCATTCAGCTCGGTAGATCGGTTTTCCGGTTGAGAAATGCAGTTCTAGTCATCTTGTCGTTTAGTTTCCATTCGTTGACGTAGTATCAATATTTAATCTTAGCCGGAGATTACTTTTAGTATTTCATTTAATTTAATTTGAAGATTTCGGAAATATACTCGGTTTATTGCTGTTTTCAAACTCTCTGTACGTGGGTTGGCTTTTATAGAATTAAAGAGAGAGGATGAGAGGAAGTGGGAGAGAGAGGGAGAGAGAGAGGAAAGTATTACTCCTTAAAAGCACGTGAAAGAGAGGAAGGTAGTACTTTTTAAAAGCATATTGTCAGGTAAGAAGTGTATTATGGCTCATTTTGGGGAAGGGAATGCAATCAAAACATCACAACTATGTACCATGTTATGACCTTGTCTTTGTCATCACAGGCAATTCAGGAAAGTAAAAATCTGCCTCAAACAGTCGGAAAAGAGGATCAAGTTTTGTAGATTATTGTATCTGTCTGTTTGTGCTGTTAGGTCTAGAAATTTGTAAGTTTTTGGTTACAAGAGCGATGGGATTCATTTTCATTTTGGTTAATTTAATCTTTTAAGGATCTTATTTTGTTTTTAATTTCACTTACTGATCATTTTCATTTCAGTCAACTTAGTTAATCAACTAGCTCTTCATCATGGTAGGTGGATCTGTTAATTCGAGCTCATCGAATACACCGGGTGGATCTAGTGCAAAAAGGTTTTTCTTTTTTCACGACCAAAGTTGTGCAGACTATCGCAGTAGTACTTCTGACTTTGGATTTCAAGTTTTGATTTTGCAATGTTTGAGGTATAAATTTCAAGCTGAAAATTAAAAGCTAATGACACCGCTGGATGTATTGCAGATTTAATGTATGTTGTGCGATTTGTTCGGAAAGTATTTCCCCGGAGGATATTTCAGCTCTTCATTGTGGACATCTGTTTCACTTCATGTGCATCATGTACTTCTTCTTATATGTGAGCCTTCTCGTATTTGTCTCAAGATTTCGGTATAACATATTTATGTAAAATAAGAGCTGGAGGGACGAATAATTTGATGAAAACAAGCCAAAAGTCCTAGTCAGGAAAAGGAAGTTCTTTAATTATACATAGGTGATCCTTCCTTTCATTTTTGGTGAGTTACTGTTAGAATTTGTGTGGAATCTGGTCAATTTTTTTTTAATTTTAGGGTTGGTCTTCTTGTCCTGAATGTCACCGTCCATCGGAGATGGGGGATATTGTGTCGCAGCTTCATTCCGATGGCGCTTCGGGTAGTACTTCAGATGCCGCGAAAAAGATGGAGAATTACCGTGTCGTTCTGCGAAAGGTATTACTCATCGTCTCTTAAAATTGTTTGAAATCAGGCTGTTTTCAAAATTTTTGATTGAAAAAAAGTGGAGAATTGTGAAACGTAATTACTGTCAGTGAATAATCCTTGGATTTGTTTCTCTCTTTGTCGATTGTTATTTGTAATGTGAGGCAGAAATCCAACAGGTAGAAGTGCAATCGCTTTAGTAAAAGTAAATTTTTTAAATGAGAGCAGAGAAAAAACACAGTTCGAGCTTCCATGAATTTAAAATCCTAAATCACATCTTTAGTTGCATAAAGCTTATACGGATAATATGGCGCTGGAGAAGAAGGAACTGGATTCGGCGGTTGAAAAGTTGAAATTGAAAAAGGAAAATTATGAGCTGAAGAAAAAATACTTGGAGCTAATGCGAGAGAATAAAGCTTTGAAGGATATACTGATGATGAAGCCGTGAAGATAATACGGTAGAGAGGAGATTCTGATACGTTGATGGTAACAACTGGCCATCCAATTAGTTATGACCTCTAGTTTGAGCTTCTTTTCTTTCTTTTTTGAGATTTTTTCCTACTGTGCAAAGTTAAACCTTGCCCAAAGTTTATTGTTGCCCGTTCTGCGTTTTTTTTTTACTGTTCGTTTTATTTGTACTATTTCTTTTCATCTGTTCTCCCATATGTTACGATCTCTTTTTCTCTCCGAATTTATGTTCGCAATAATCCATGAAAAGTTTTTTGTTACTCTTTAATTGTTTTTAAAAGGCTCAACCCGGTTTTTTTATTGAACAATGCATAAACATTTTTCTGTAGCTCAGATCAAGCAATTTTTACACGATTTCGTGTTTTATTTTTACTGTGGATTTTGAATGAAGACTAGAGAGAAGTCAATTTCTGGAATCTTATCTTTTAATGGGCTATTTTGTCTAACATGGTATAATTGATCTCTAGCAGCTGTAATAAAGTTGTTTAAGCCTGAAAAGCCATGCTAACTATCTGTTTGATTGGGGTGGATGTCTTTTTCCATCTTCTGCATGCTATAAATTGAAGTCAAAGTTCCTTTTTCCGAATTCCACAGCTTTAGTGAGCTACTGGTGCTTTTCGCGTGAAACTTATGGATGACAGCAGTTTCCAAAGTCCGACTTTTTCATTATTTCTACATCTGTTGGCTTATGTTTGGCTTACTGGTATAGACTCGTGAGAAGTACGATGACCACCACCGCATGAAATTTAAATTTCAAACATCACATCGACAGATTTAGGTAAGTGTTCAATTTCAAGTCCAAGTTCCAACAAAAATTTCGAAACAGATTAAGAAGTTGCATAGCACATTTCGAAGCATTTCTTAGCAGCGACTGCTTTGTAGCAGAATAAGATGGCAGTATAATTTTCAAAGCTGATCGGTCGATGCCATAAATATTCTAAGACTTAATTGCATTATTTCAGCAGAAACTGTGGAATACTAATGACATACCTATATAATACCCCGAGATTAAAGATAGAGGTGTTACTTTCTGTTCATAGATATATCAAAGGAAAAGGAGAAATTCAATTAGCCTCAAATTGATTTTCCAAATATGCTAACAATATCAGACTGACTTGGAGCTTCATCTCCATCATTTAATATAAAAAAGTTGTATTGGGAATGCTTGATGTTGACTGTTAACTAGTCATAATTATTACCTTCCGCATTACAAATCAGTAAGGGAAGTGCAGTATAAAAGTATTCTTACTGATTCAAAAGTGTACCTTTTCTCATCATTTGAAGAATTGTGAAACTCAATGTAACGATTCATCTTCCGTTTATTTGTTCATCGATCTTTTCAGGAATTCGAGTGCATCTTTCTACCTAGGATAAAGCATACAAAAATGAAGTTCTTGTTTCTACAGTAAGCCAACCTATCCATATATTATCATTGCTATCCTTTTAGTTATTTGCAATGCCAAGAGTAATATACTGCTGTTGCATTATATAAAAGGGCGAGAAAAAAGTCGATTTTGTTAAAACGCCATAATTTCCAAGAAGTGACAAATGACTTTCTATTTACTAGACTATTCTGTTTAATTGAAATGAAATAAAGAAACAATGGTAAAGGTTAGAGCAGATCGACACATTAAATTACGACTGTAAAAATGAATTAACTACCTGACCTGATAGAAATGCGCATGCTTCCGGATATGAATAATAATTTGCATTAATATCTTTAACTATTTCAGTACTAGCAAGACTAAGATGAAATAGAGAAGGAAGAGATAAGTGATAATCGAAGAAGTATTTTGCAGTTACTGATGCGTAACTTGGTAATAATTATGCACATCATAAAGATGTCGAATGAGAATGTCGGCAAATTAAACATTTTTACGTGTCATACGCTTTGAAAATTTCACACGACATTTCGGATGTTAAAAAAGGTGGAAAAGAGTAATAATGACATTTTTGCAATATCAACCGGTTCCTGTTCGTTTCCTATTTTGTTTTGCTTTTTAAAAACTATATTTTAATTACTTCTTGCTCATAATTAGCTATCGTAATGAGTTGCCTAAAGTAGTGAAAACTTTTGCTCAGTGATAGTTGTAATATTTAAATAAATGATGCACAAATTACTTTTGTTTGCTGATAAATGGTATTGTTTGAGGTACTATTGTTTAGCTTTGTATTTCATTCCAACGTTTCTCTTTTTTTTCTTTTGGAAATGTATAAAAATATAAAACAGAGTAAGTCATTATCTACAAGAAAATAGTGAATTGAAGATTTAAAATATGTGTTTAAAGAAAATAAAATATTTTGAAGTCTTTTATTTAGTTGAAATTGAATCGAAATTGAGTTCTATATATTATGGCAATTCAAATGGTGGATTTTCTTATGATACTGAAATTGATAAAAGTATAAACGATGGGTATATGTCGGATTGAGTATTATTTTAAAATTTTGACAGTAGTTCGATGTCTTGCCATTCATCTTCATAGCATCTCTTAGCTTTTCAGCTCTCATTCCCGTTTCTCAATTTACCCGGATAATTCATATTGTTCAGATACTTTACTGATTTAGATAATCGCTAAAAATTCTCCCTGAACTGGAATACAATCTTAATTATTTCCAGTGAAAGTTCCAAACTTTTCCAATCACTCATTCTTCTCTATGTAATCCATTATTATTATGTAAACTTTTCATTGAAAGAAATAATAAATAAAACGAACTTTTTATCATTTTTATCCAGAAATTTAATAAAAAGTCGAAATAACAGGAAAATGAGATGGGAAGGGTTTAGTAGAGGGAGGGAAATATTAGAGTTTGGATGAATACATACCAAATAACAACTGATTGCATATAAAAATGAAATGTAGTTGATAGGAGAAGTATAACGAACAAAACAGACAGACACACACACACCATACACACACATACTCTAAAACTTTATGAAGAAAAAAGAAAGAAAAAGGAAATGTTTTATAAAATTTTTCAATGAATTTGTTGCTAAATTTCTTATATAAATGCTGTATTCTTACCATTTTCATTGTAAGATTAGATTTCACTCAAATAAAATGTGATGAAGCGATGTTTTTCTTTTTTTTTTTTTTAATTCCAATGTTTCGCCAATATATTTTGAGTTTGTTTCAAAATGTTAAAATGTCTATGTTATCAAAGTTCGAACAATTGTTATTTCTACATCCCGATACAGTATATTAGAATGAAATGTTTACGATTTGAACGAATAAATTTGTAATTCTTCGATTTATAACATCTAATCAATGTAAGATTTTTTTTTTTTCTTCCAAATTAATGCATGCTAGCAACAAAAGTAGAAGTGTGAAAGTTCTTCAAGGTATTTTCGTATGTAAATGTTGTTTTTTTATTCCATTGGTAATTTCGAGAACTAAACTTTCGTTCAATAAGTGTCCCAAATATGCCACAGTCTTTTTACTTCATACATACGAAATGTATCATTGTCGTTTTATGAAAATTGGTTGTTATTTGTTAAACATAGTAGGATTGTTAAAAAACAAATTATTTCTGAGTTAGGTATGAAAAAAAACTTTTGTATCATTTTTTAGATTAAGTAATAGACATTTACTGTTGGCCCCTGATTCATGCAGGACATATCATGCATGACATTAATCACCATAATTTAGGTTAGGTTCATACTCATAAATACAATTGACAGTTTATCATTTTCAACATATAATTGCCTCATTGAAAGACCTGATGAAACGTAAAAAGGATTCAAATATATCGTGAAATAGTACCAATAAAAATAAGCGACGTTGCATTTGTTGTAAGGTTTGTTATTCGTCGAAAATACTGTTGCACATAAGATAATAATCAGTTGGATTTAACACTCACAATATCTGATTAATAACGTTTCAATGATACCTTATACAGGCAGATAAATATTCGGTTCATTAAACCACTCATTTTATCCTATGAAATTCGCCTCTATAATATATAATATCTCTATTATATTTGCTGATTTTGAATTGGTAAATAAAGAAAAAATCACCTACAATTCCACATAATGATTTTTTTTTTTTCAGGATTTGCCACCTGAAAACTGGTTTTAAGGTGGCAAATCAGAGTGATGTCTGAAATCATATAAATAATAGACAAAAAAAAAGGGCAATCATTACTATTCGCACTGCAATTTCTCAATTTACCCCGATTATATCAATTCTCTTCTGTCCATAGTTGTTACGGGAAAGTTCTTTGAGAAGTTGAAAAATCTTATTAGGAGTCCGTTAAACCCCTTAATCATACACTCATTAATGAGTCCCTATTAATTGCCTGTCGAAACGAATTTGTTCGTGCAGATAGTTGTTAGTTATGTGATGAATTTTACATTTTTAGTTTCGGACAAAACATTTTATTTTAATGCAATCAGGCAGTTTCGGATTTGATGTCAGTAAACTGTGATTGGATGACCATTTAGATGCAAAGCAATACCCGCAATATTCGATTTTTTATTGTTTATTATAAAAACGTTACATAGATGTTATGTTTTTGGTTTCTTAAATTTTTGAAATAAAATTTTCTTGAAATCATCTTTCGAACTAGTGTTTAAACAAACAAGGACGACAATATTTTAGATCTGAATGCATTATATTGGTAGAAATAAACAATAGTATTATATTAGTGAGGAAATGAATTTTTGCCGAAAATTTAGCGTAACGGATAAACTATGCGAATTTTTGGTAATAATGCGAAAATTTCAACAAACAATTAGTGTATTTTTGAATTCAGAACAGTAATGGGAAAAAAACATGAAGGTGGTTTGTTGGAGCATCGAACACGCTACATCATTTTGTTGCTTGGATGGATTTGTCTAACTTCAATATTTTCCAATACAATTGCGCTGAATTTCACATTTATATGTATGACAAAGCCTCTTTCGAAAAATCAAACACAGAACGATGTCGTCGTATGCTTTTACGTATTGCTATAGTTTTACTCTTTTTTCTCGATTTGCTGTATCATTCAAAGTCAGTTTAACAAACTAATTAAATCTAAGAAATCTATCAGAATAGAATATTTACTAACACTCGAAGAAGTATCACTTGTCCTATCAAATTCAAATATCTTCTGAAATCAAATTGCATAATGCCAATTAATTACATTGTGATATATATTTTATGATTTCACATTCGTAGCAATAAATAAGGTATTTATCAGAGTAGATAGATAGATAGAGGCCAAAAAAGTTTAGGATAGGCAGGATATCGAAGATAATTCTGCTGTCGAAAAAATCTTTTCAGCTGAAGAAAAATTTTATAAAAAAAAAAAAATCTTTTTCTCATTTGTATCTTTTTCAATCATAAACGTTACTGCAAAAAACAATGTTGGTGCAATTATATTGATATGTAAATAAAACTTCTAAAGTTTTCTCTTTTTTTTTTTCTTATCATAGTAAAAGTTTTGTTAAATACACTTTGCTTCTGTATATGGCATTGGGTTGAAATGTTGATCGAAAATGTGAGTATGAAGGATGTATGGCAAGAATCAACAATGCAAAGCATTCACTCGGAAAAGAAATAAAGATTTCCTGTGATATGTCACAAATTAAGTGGTTATAATTGAAATTAGCAACTAGAAAAAGTCATCATTATTAATTGCTAGTAGATGATAATTAATGATTATACAGGATTCCGATCATTTCGCAGGAGAGCTTATTTATGAACAAGGAGAAAAGTCAGCATTGCTTTGGGCTCTCGGTTTTGGCACCTTTATCGGTGTTTGGCCTTTTAATTTTTTATATCTTCAATTTGGTGCACGATATGTTTTCTTCGCTGCTGGTTTCTTATCCGCTTTTTCCACGCTCATTATACCTCTTACAGCCTATATGGGCCTTATATGGTTTATTATCGCTCGAGTTCTTCAGGTTTTTCTATTTTATATCTTATTCTAACTGTTTGATCTCATACCGCTTCAGCAATCATACTTTGCCAAAAAATGATTTAACATTCAAACTGTTTAACTATTTTGTTGAATCATTTTACTGATTAGATCATTCATGATTTATTTTAGACATACATGTATGACTCAGAGTTTCCAGCAATTGTAAAAGTGCATGCGTAGTTTCTAAGAAATGCTTTTAATGATCATTTATCAAGTTTTGGCGAAAAGTATTACTTCTAAATTTAAATGCTTACCTTTATTTATAGTTTAGTAATTTTACTATTTGTATTTTTTTAATTAACAGGTAATTAGCATGTGTTTATTAACTAGGGCTAATAGCATATGATGACACTTGAACACATAAAGTTAGTAACGTAAGATCGAAACATTTTTGAAACAGATTTACTATGCATGAAATAATATAAGGTGTAAGCATCTTCATGAATCTGTTTAGGGAGTAGCATATGGTGCTGATTTTGCCGCAATTGGCGTAATAACCGTACGTTGGGCATCACTGAAGCAAAATGGCGTATTTATTGCTGTACTAACAAGCTTTAATAGTCTTTCGACACTAATCACAAATCCCGTTTCCGGTTTGGTTCGTTTTGTTTCCTTTCCAAGATATTTTCAATTTTGACATAATGAGGAAAAAAGTCATCACTTCAAAATTTTCATTAAAATTTATCTTAAAGTTTTGTAATAATTAAGCTTTGTGAATCATCTCTTGGTTGGCCAGCTGTATATTATGTACATGCAGCATTTGGTATATTTATATTCACCGTTTGGGTGTTATTTTATCGGGATCAACCAGAAATGCACAAAAATGTTTCAGGTTAATTTAAAATTCGACTTTTTCAACTTATTTTGTCAATCCATTTTCCTTTCGTCATTAAATAGTCACTCTCATAGCTACTTTATCCATAAGTATACGTATTTTTTTTTTAAAAAAAGTTTTCTTGATATTCCATAAATATTATAGCAGAAAATTATATTCTTCAGGTATTGAGTTGGAAAAGATTCGTCGAGAGAAATCTGAAAGATACACCAGCAATGAGAAATATGTTCCGTATTTGGTAATAAATTTTTTACTCATGCATATTCTGCATCATCATCATCCGGACTTTGTTACCAATCATAACGTATCACTTCGCATTGAAGATGACAATTGGAGAAGTAGTAATCCAAGGGAAAAACCACGAAGATTTGAGCTGATTTCAGGCTATAATAAAAAATCCAGAAATACTAATAATTTGGTTAAATGCTTTCGTTGAAATTGTTTCTGCTTTATTTTTACTATCATATGGTCCTACTTATATCAAATATGTCTTAAATATCAGGTTTCTCTTTTGCTTTTTTTAAAGCCTATGTTCAGTGGGAAAATTTTTATCAAAATTGTTCTTTCGTTCTGGAATGCATTGCAAATATCCGAAATAGAAATTATTCTTTCGTAATCTTTCCAGCGTTGAAGGCACAGGATTTTTGGTTGCCCTCCAAGGATTATCATTTCTACCATTTCGAATCGGTGCTGGTTTCATGAGTGATCAAATCAAGTATGCTACCTGATTGTATTAAATTCATCGCTCAATCCAACTTTTCATCTCACATTGAGTTTATTAAGGATAAATTTATGAAGTTAATCTACTAAAAATCATCCTTGATCCATCGTTGCTACTTATCTTTCCTTTTTACTATTGATTGTTCAAAAAAAAATTTTCAGATGCATGAACGAGTATCAGAAAATGATCTTTTTCAACACGCTTTCATTAGTTGGAGCTAGTGTATTTTATTGTATTCTTGGCTTTATCCCACCTGAAAAGACTTCATTATCTGTATTAGCTCTTGCAATAACTCATGCTGTTATGGCATTTAATGTTGGCGGATTCTATAAATGTGGCACCTTTGTGGCTCGGTAAGTCAAAATAAGCTAATTTTTCATTTAAATCAGTTTGAATTTAGCAAGAGAAAAATTCCAGCAAACAATACCATGCGTTCTTTTTTCCTGATTCCAAAATTTGATGCATTTAATAGCTTGGGCATATCATCGAGGAGCGGAACATGTTCTACAGGCTGTAAAGAAGACGAGAAGATATTGCTACTAGTCGATGAAGGTCAAATGATATGAACCTTCCGGGTAGTTTGACCAATAGGTCCATTTCTATAGGACTGCTTGACTGCTAATGCTAAGAAGTATTTCCAGAAGGTTAGTGGTAAGCCAAACTCGACTTTCACTTGCGGTATCATGAAATGGTAACATATTGCACCAAATAATCGAGTAGTCATAATAATGCTCGGTACTTAATTGAATTTTGGTTAATTTCAGGCAGCATAGTCATTTCGTGATCTCAAATATACAATTCATCAAGTGTGTTGCATTGTTCGTATCCCCATTACTGGTTGCAATATTTGTTACCGATGACTCGGCACAGGTAAATACAGTTACTTTATGCTTTCTGGTTCTATTACCCATGGATTGCCTAATATCCATTACATTACCGTACATTACCTGCTATATTACATATCTTTCGCTAGACTTCTACAGCAAACATACTGTTTTCGAACACTATATTCTTGATCGCAAACAAACAAGCGATCGTATTTTCATATTCCCGTCAGACAGGAACGAACTATTTTGGACCATTCTCGCTATCCTAAACTTGGACCACAAGCCTTCCTCGAAATCCCGAAATATGGACATGTTTTAGGACAGTCAGTTGATATATCTATTAGCAAAACACCAAATAGCTATCCTAACAGTAACGATTATTACACATACTTTTTTATTTTCAGGAACAATGGCGAATTATTTTCATGATTTTAGCCGTATCATTATTTGCAGCAAATTCCGCATTCTGTTTGATAGCAACCGATCAACCGGCCAAATTTACAACATTTCAACCGGATAAAAAAAGACAAAACCTTGCAATTGCTTCAATTTAATAATGATAATATAATTAATCCGAGAAGTTTTCGTTTCTAATTTCCTATCTAACCCAAACTGATGTTAATCGCATCGATTTGTTTCATCTATACAAAAATTATTTTATTAAAGTATCACTTTAAATTGCAACAGCTTCAAAAATCAATTCCTTTCCTTCACCAGAATTATCTACCATACTTCTTACGGATTTCATAAATCTTTAAACTATATGTCTGAATATGACCGTATACAAACAATCAGAAAGGATAAGACAAAAACGGAAACAGTGGAAAACTCTCGATTCTGTGTGCATAAATTCATCTTCAAGCCATACAAACCATCCCATTATCAATCATTAAAATATTCCGCTGTTCTACAATCTTGTTTACGACAGTTGTGGTCTTGCAATGATTTTCTATCCTTCGTAATTCTCCTCTCTTTCATATACAGGTCTGAATAGCAATCGTCATTCCGGAAGTCGGTTTGTTTGCGGAAGTACATATGTTGTTGAAGGGATATAATATTGTTGTACTGTGGTATTCCGTTTAAAATTTTATGACTGATCGGGAAATGTATTACTAGGAATAGGCGGATGAAAACTAACTAGCAAATGTGGTAAGGCAATTCTGGATATTTGTTTGTTTACCATACGGCTCAATAAATACAGTGCATTATAAAATGAGTGCTTCGAAATTCATTTCCGACCAGTTCACGCGATTTTGATGATACATCGTTTTAGTAGAAGTAATAGGGAGAGGTATACAAAAAATAACTATTGTTACGGGCGTCATAAGTCAGTCGTAGCTATTTACACTTCTCCTCATAAAATCTTTGTGAGATATTTGTCAGGTCTCTCTATGGCTGGGATTGGTAATATGAAAATACTCCGGCACATATTTTCTAAAGTTCCAAGCAAACCAGTAAACATACCAGTTTACACGCTGTTAGACTAAAAACCACCAGTTGTTAGCGTAAGTCGAGTAGTTTGGACGGCCATCATTATAAATTTTTTCTATGTAATGTGTGCCGGAATCTATTTACTGATCATTCGGGATGTGGCCACGTGCTTCATATAGGCGGAGGTAGAAGTTATTACTAAAAATGTAGAGTTTTAAATTCTCGTGGGAGAGTAGAGGTGTAGGTGGTGAGGAAGAAATTACGTTTGGAACGATGAGTAAATGAGCAGACGTTAGGAACTGATATTAAGTTTAGATTGCAAAATATTTGATTTACCTCTACATTTTCCATTTAGGCGTTATGCTACGGAAGCCTACCAAGCCTCGTAACATATAGATATGCTTAATATTAATACAAAGATGGATATGTCATATTGCGTCATATTCTTAGATCAATGTATTTCTCATGTCAGATTAATATATTTACTTACAGGTGATGAGCGACTACAACGGCCAAATAATGGCTCAGCAGTACACGGTGGACATGAGCCATTCACCAGCTGGCATGCAGCGAATTCATTCGTCACCTCAACAACCGGTCTGTGACATTTTCTTACACTTTCCTGTGAATCTGATTGGTCACCTTATGGAATATGGTGTGAAATGGTTTAGGTATGGTCGGAAGACCGTATGGTAGGTTATGTATTCCAGATGTTGAATGAATTCCGTATTGTATTAACCGATGAAAACGAGTTAGTCTTATTCACCAATAGGATGTCTCTCCGGAACGTTTGGATAATTGGCATTATAAGGCTTTTCTAAAGGTTCCAGTTATGAATTTATAAGACCTACTATTGTTAGTGTCAAGTAGATGAGACATACTTCCGAATGGGTGAGGAAAATGGCAAGTTCGATTATTCTCTGTACACTTGCATTTCTGATTCGTTTTTATTCATTATCATTACCAAAAAAAAATCTTATTAGCAGTGAAAAAAAATCATATGTGCACGAGAATGAAGGAATTTTCTGAGTGAAGCTTGCGTTTTACGACGTTAAATAGAATTTGAGTGTGAACTTTTTTTAAGCGGCAAGCACATATGATTCAATCTGGACAAATGCTTCCCCAACAGCAAATGATGATGCAAGCCAGTCAGCCAATCCATATGCCACCGTGTAAGAAATTCCTCCTACTTTTTTGTTGAAATGTTTCAAAATGTCAAAATCACGCTTGCCACATTTTCATTTATCTTAGAAATGGTGAATTTTTACAGGCAGTGCATGCAACGCATTTTAGATTACGATAGCATGGATTTCATATGAGCACTGTTAGTTTCGTCAAATAAAGTGGTTGATGTTTAGAATCATAAGTCTTTTGAAGGTGCTAATGCTTTGTCTTCTTTGATCTGCAGTCGTATTATTTCCAAAACATATATTGTACGGAATGATCGAAATTTCCCAGTAGGCTGACGACTTTGTAGATTTACGCTGTATTTCATCCTCTCTAAATTTTGAGCTGCCAATGAAATTAGTATTTTTAATCATATTTTACATGGCGTATTCTTTCTATTCCGCATTCAATATATTCTCAGAAAAAGAATTTAATTATAAGGAAAACTGTTCTTCTGTTCTTTTTTCTGAGCAATCAGTTCTGCGTAGAACTTAGCTTTTGAGTTACGATTTAGTTCTTTATAATTAAAGTCTCTCAATGGAAAAATTAATTGACAATATTCTTCAGGTACGAGTATGCAGGTACAAATGGCGTCGATGGGTCCACCACAAATGATCTCTCAGCAGGGTGTCACTATTATGAGTCAACAGGGGCAAATGCAACAAGCAGGTAATTTATGGTGTTTCAGTCTCTTCTATTTTTGTATTTATTGTATCAGTAAATTAAACTGTGTATTTTTTTTGTTTTTGCTTACGATACAAAAGTCAAAGAAAATTTGCTGTACATAATCATAAAGCCATTTTTACGAATTGCAGACCACTGTTCGAGAGTTGACCTTTATTTTCGTCGTAGTTAAGCACACCTCTAGGGTGTTTTAGTACTTCATGTTTTAGTGAGTGCTGGTGCAACAGGTCGTTTGAAACCATTTCGTCTAAATCTTCCATTATTAGTGTGCTTTTAGGCACGTAATTGTTTCATATTTTTGAAATGTCCTTTGCAGGTGCTGCACAAGGTGCTATGATGCAGGCACAACATCAAATGATTGCAACAGGACAAATATCTCCACAGCAAATGCCAACACAAATTCTGGTCACATCAATGGGTCAGCAACAGATGCTTTCAACCATGGTTACCCAGGTGCAGCAGCAACAGCCAACACATCAGATGGGTCCACCAACAGCACCACATTTAGGACCACAGCACCAACCGCAACAATCGCTGCAACAGCAGCAGCAACCCCAGCAACAGCAACAAACTCAGCAACATCAAATGATGACTTCGACTCAAATTTTACAGCAACAAAGTCAGGGGCAACATTCATTAAACGCCCAGCAAAGCATTGGCCATAGTCCAGGATTTGCTCATCCAGGTCAACCTCATATGCATACCCCAAATCCAAATTATCAGCAGCCTTCGCCACATCGACCAACAATGACACGTTATCCAACCCCAAGTCCAGAAAATATGCAACATGGAACTCCCCCCATATGTATGTTTTTTTTTTTTTTCAAGATATTATTATTTTGTTTTTAAACTTTAAACCGAATTCGTCAGTTAATGATTATTTTGAATGCAAAGACATTTTGTGCTGCGACCGCTGAGAAACGTTACTGCTGTGTTAATAGAAAACTTCAGATCGTTCACCAATACAACGTTCAGTAAATGCTTCGCGTGTTATTGGGCAATCATCTGCAATACGACAAGCTTTGGGGCATCTTCCACCCGCTCCGACGCCTGTACCTGTACATTCTACAGCTGACCCACATCCTCCGCCGCCAACTAGCATGAAATTACTAGAGAAGGTTTCTTTTGTTTTTAGGAATTAAATGGATTGTATTTTAATAATTCTCGTTGTATTTCCGATAATCTCCACATTCATGTTTCATTCGACTTCCATTGACACAGAGCAGCGGAAAGTTTTTCTACCCCCTTTTTTGTTTCCAAAACTTTTTAATTCATTAACAACATATATTTTTGGCTATCTTCAATATAGGAATTATTTCCCAATTATTAGGATGCCATGGAAGCTCTTATTAAAACAGTGGATCCTCTGGAAGCAGTAGAAGATGATGTTTCGGATGCGCTACTGCAGCTGGTTGAAGAATTTGTTGATGATGTGATTGAACAAACAGCGCGTGTTGCTAAGCATAGGTTATTAATTTATCTAAATTTTGATGTACTAGCTTGATAAAAATAGGCAGTGCTGGATCGCCGGATAAGGAAAAGTTAAAAATCCTCTCTTTGCATGAAGATCTCAATTTACCTTCATTTTTGAATTGCTTAAAACTTTGCTGTAGAGTGCTACTTTAAACCAAATTTTTTTCCGGATAGGAGTGCGCAGAAGGTTGAAACGAAGGATGTGCAGTATGTACTAGAGAGGCGATATAAGATATTCTTGCCTCCGGGTTCCGTTGGTGGCGTCCAACCAGCTGATCGTAATCCATATGTGAAATCTCCAGCAACCGAAGCGCATCGTCAACGTATGTCGCTCATCAAAAAAGGTATCCAGAAACCGTGAAGGGTGAAAATTTCAAATAAATGGAATAGTTTTAGGAGGAGGAGAGGGTAATGGTTTGTGAGAGCAAACAGTTCTACTGTTATAACGGTAGTGCTAGTGGTAAGGGAGTTTTGACTTTAATTCATTTTTTTTTCGGTATGAGAATGTAAATTCATAAAATGCTATTTTTTAAGGTCATAAAAACCTTGAAAACTACACTGTTATATCCTTCTTCTTCGGAGGCCTTATCTGTTTCATACTTCATAACTCAGAGTTTCGCCTCCCAGAAATTGGGTAAATGAAGCAGAGAATGAATTAGTTATGGGAATTATAATTACTACACTGTTGGGAGTACATTTGAATATGCTAGCAAGTTTGGCGTTCCTTTAACAGAGAAAGCTCGGGAATTCTATCAAATAATTTTCCCTTTTTATAGAAAAAATAGAAACATCAAAGGATGAGTTCCTACAAATAGTCCCGAAAAAGTTGAATTTGTATATATTTTTTCATATAAATTTGTATAACCTGTTCCTGTTCTTAAACTCTCCAGGATTCCGATGATTCAAGTCATTATTTTCGAAGAAATGTTAAACGTAATCAAAAAAAATTTTTTCTTGAAATTTAATTCAGTTGTTGATTCTTTCAGTAATGCTATATTAGTAATTGATGAAAGATGGTAAAGACTCCAGTGGGATAATTGTAACACTACTTTCTGTGATATACTAATGCTGTGTTCTGTTTGTTCTAACTTTTGCTAATATTTTTCCCTTCCTCCTTTTTCCTGTGATCTATGTTCAGTTGTTCTCGTCTCCGGTTTTCTGTCTTTATGGATATGTTCATACAATTTCTGGTCATTATGTCGGTTTACTTTCTTTGCTTTCAGGAGGCAGAAACTCCATATTTATCGAATTTAACTAGTTCCTATCTATTATACGTAATTATTTTTGCAGTTTGAAAAGGAGCGTTGTACTTAATTTTTGCACCCTCTTATCTTTCCTACTTTCTTCAAGGTTATTTTCTTTAAAGAAGTATCTGTGGATGGAAATTGATCCTTCGTTTGTTAAATCAACCGGTTCTTAACAATTTTAGGGCTACGCTGTAGTTGTAATATAGAATTTCGCACACGCATCTCTCTACGGCAACTGGAAGTGTTGTTCACTTTACATTACATTCCTAAGTAACTTTTATGAATTTCAAAAAATATGCTGCAGTAGCGACTAGCTTATCGGCGTGACATCACAGTTGATGTTGTGATATCTGGCTTAAAGCTGGTCCGCTCCAGTGTCACGTCACAGTGCTTGGTAAAGTTCACGTGGACTTTGATGTGCTTAGCAAGCTGAATTTTAGCTTTAGAGCTCTCGAGATGTGTTGATTTACCCTTCTCTCCCGATACTTCTCCGTTTTTGTTGGTGTTCTTTCATTCCAGTGAACCGTTTGGAAGCATTTTTATTCATTTGTTCGCGTCCCTGTTTCATTTCTGTTTGTTCTTTTTTGTCTGTTTTATTACTACAGTTCTTTAAAAAGAAAAAACTTCCCGCCAAGAAATTCTGTTTGTGCACAATTTCAACACAATTACAGAACTGATATGTATGGTTAGAAAGCGTAGAATATATGTATCTCACTTGAGCAAAATAATATCTATTTTTCGGAGTCTAAGAGAGCAGTACAATAAGGATGCGCCAGATTAAAAATAGAAATTCTCATATCTTAATAATGGAGAAATTACACTGGTCTACTGATAAGCTTAGCTTCTTCGTAGGGTGCTTACGCACTGTCATCTTTCCAGATGAAATTTCTTCGGCTTTCATAGAATAGCTATTGTATCAATTACAGTTGTATAAAACAGAAATACAGCAACTAAATGAATCACTTATCTTGAACTACAAGCAGAATACACCTCTCGGTGCATAACGCCACTTCACCGTCATATAATTCTCGAAATTATTAAGCTGCCGAAACGCTTCAGTGACAACAAATACGTATAAAGAAATCATAGAATATATTTCCATCGAGTTTCATAAATTAATGATTTCCATATATGTCATCAAGATAATTCCATCTAGTTTCAATGGCGAAAGATTCGACACGTATGATTAACGCATTTGTTGTCAATAAAAGGTCACAAAGCTAGAAATATTATCCATAAAAAAAAAGTGAAAAATTTTAAACACTCCAACCATATATGGGTCCTCTACACTGGTCGAAGTGCATAGCAAAATGTGTTTCAAGAAAAATTTCAAAAGAAAAATGATTATATATACACTTACAGAAAAATCGACCAGCTATCAAATACAGCTTTTAAATACCTCGGGATTTCCATAAATACGTAACAAACGTAACTTCATCTTCAAGAAAAAACCAATTTGCATTAGCGATATAAAAATAAAATTTAATTTCAGATGACTAAATCGAGTTTTAACAAATAGCAACATAAACGGATTTCCTTCCCCTAACTTTAAATAGTCGTGCACATTAAATGAATCATCACATTAAATACAGTTCACCAGACCAGTTCCGCCAAAAAAGCTGTTCACAAAACATCCAGCGAGTGAAAGATTTACATACAATAAAAAGATAGACAAAGTAATAAGCATTCCAGGTAGACACGACCAGAAAGTCACATTTCCAGAAAGTCCCGTGAGCCAAAATAGTTCCAAACAATTCATATTAGCCAGTTACTATGCAAAATACTGAGACCCCACTATGTCACTGTCTTCAGCTTATATAAGTCTCACTTTTTTCTCGTAATGGCAGTGTAAACACAAAAAAGATATTTACGCTAACTCAATGTGCTGGTCCAGCATCCCAATTGAGCAACAATTGGCATGGGTATTGTTAACCCAATACACGGTACTTCCTGTAAAAATTTGAAATTACCCATACAATCCTCGCTTTTTAACTTTCCATAATTACAGCTTAGCAGGAAAACCGCAAAACCTAAGAAAACAAACAAATAATTAGACTTAAAAAACACATACGAAGACAAGATGCAAAATTGAGAACTTCATATACATTCAAATAATAAGCAAATAAATGATAGGATATACAAATAAATTTTATTAGCGAAAAGCGCTTTGACAAGAAAAAAAAGAGACGGACTATAAATGAACTTATCAGATTAATAATATTAGCGACATAAAATATTATTAGACTTACTTCTTCAAATTCTGTGCATTCGAAGTGAAAATGGGATGAAAAATTAAGGACTCCTACAACAAGGATGTTCACTGAAAACACTCCACTACACACATTTACATTTCCAACGCAGTTGCTAAATAAATGGAACACTGGAAAAAGCGAAAGCAAGTAACAAGAATGGAAATGATAATAATAAAAACAACAATAATAAACGGCAATAATAATAATAGTAATAACAAAAATGAAAAAAAAAATAATAGTAATCATAATTAATAATAATAATAATAATGATAGTAGTAGTAATAGTAATAATAGTAATGATAATAGCAATAATGAGTCAGTGAAGTATTAAACAGAAAGGTGGGTGAGAAACATTGTCCTGCTATACTAGTTCTCAGTCTCTATTTCTGAGTTTAGAACCAACCCAAAGACAGTTCAAACATGTACGCGGAAAACCTCTTATGGTATTGCGCAGGAAATCGGATGTAGTACAATTTATGTTAATGATTTTGCCCTTTCTTTATTCCTTCTCTGCCTTTTTCCTTCCCTCTCATAATCTCTAATATTGTCTCGCTAATTTGTCAGTAATATACTTTATCGAACTTTAGATTCTGAATACGGATATGAACAGCAGGACTGCAAACACCCGATTCAAAACTTCTGGTGTACTGTGGGAATGATGTGTTCTACCACCACATATTGTATAATAATAGTTCCTGAATAATACAAACTAAATGAAACAAACTACATCTGCAGTTGCAGTTTCAAAAACCCGCTAATCAATACTGAATTTATGCTCTCTTTCTCAGCTAAAGATAACCACCTCATACAATTTTCAACACATTGTACAACACACTCTTCTTAAAACGAACTTTTTCAGAACATCCCAGCTCTTATTTAGTAAAGCAACTTATTATTCAAACAGTCCCAAAGTGTTCTGTTTTCAATACATTTCATATATATATATATATATATATATATATATATACGCATTATAATAACTTATTTTCGAGAAGAAATAGAGCATCCAGACAATCGCTTTCCCATTAAAGAATAACGTAAAGAAGGCTTATTATTTCCAAATATAGTCTATTTCTTCAGTGACCATAATATGGCGGAAACGTAGTATTAAGTCTGAAAAAAAAAAAAAAAAAAAAAACACTACAATGCTGCAAACCAACCGTTAATGCAAAGTAAATTAAAGTAACACATTACTGAACAATTATCCATGGAAATTCCATAATCCTACATAATTTTTAATTATCGCTATTTGCTTTTCTTTTCGATCTTTTTCTCTTTAATTTCGTAATGAGAAAATTTCGCAAGCAAAAAAAGTACAAAACGATTCCTGAAACAAAAAACAATTCAACAACACATAAATGAAACATAAACAGTACTTACGCAGTAGCGAAATCCACACTGGGAAATAAGTTACGAATGTTAGTTTTATTTGCATCATCAACTTCGCGCTTTACGTCAATCATCGGTCGTACTACAGCACAACGGGCACTTGGCTTACGTACGACACCGGTTGTCGATGGTGGAATAAGCACAGATGAACTGCTGCTCAGGAGTGATGAACTCATAGAACTTGCTATGCTCGCATTCTCGTTGCTTAGCCTGAACATGAGTTACACGAAAATATGATCTCGACCAACAAAGATCAGGAATAGCACCGTTTACAGACAAATATGCTCACATAGATCCAAGTTAAATATACCACTTGTAACAAGTACTACTAAAGAAAATCTTAACATACAAAAAATATCCCAACTGGCACTGGTAATAAAACATAAGACCTACATTTACACAGAAAAACAGAAGTAGAGAGAAAAAAGGAGAAAAAAATTCAAACGAAAACGAAAATTTACTTCCAGATATTCTACTCATGGTCGCAAAAAAAAACCATATGAGGTAATGACCGTGATAATTCTCGACTTTCTTTCTGTGAACATACATATACAAAAAAGATTGTATTTCGTATAACAATTGTTCAGTGATGCCTCATTTTAATACCCATAAAGTGAAGGAATAACAAGAAAAAGAAAACGAATATGTGGTTTCAACTGCCGACCATAAGCTTTCTTCCCGGTAATATTTTTGTTTTCAGGCTTTAAAGTTTTTCTTTTTTTAAAATTGATATTTCCTTCTTTTTAATCATTATATATGATATATTGATGAAGTTTTCAGCGTGACCGAACAGGTTTCCATATAATCATGTTCTTAAATTATACGGACCGAACATTTAGGAAAGCAACAAACCCGACAATATTTTGGTCATCGTCTTCGTCTGTTGACGATAACGTGATTACTGATATTGCAGGTGATGGCGTGCTTTTAACTTTCATAGTTTTTGCAACCCTATAATATTCAATGTTTTAACGACTCTTTTTAATTTTCTGTTTTTGTGTTGGTTATAAAAAGGCTTTTGTGAAGTATATAAAACTTCAACAAATGAGTGGGCAAACATGCAGCAAATAGAATATTTATGGCAGCCGAGAAATTACGAAATGGTCTATAAAATCCTGCCACTTTTTTAAACTTCTAAAAAAGCATGAAATATTTCAGACAGCAAATACTTCCACTGTTCTGTTTTCACGCAGTTGAAGTCAATGTAATAACCGTACGCGCGAAGATACAACTCAGTTTATTAAATTTCCTGGCTTATAAATTTAGGGTTTCATCTGCATGCATTAATGATTTTTGATGAACAGCAGTTACAGCCCATAAATCAACCTTATAAAGATTCACAAAGAGAGAGAGCTACGTTGATTTTACCCACTCCCTTTCACTTTTTATAGAACTGAAAGCCGGTGAGATTTTATGAATTTTATGGAAGAAAGCTCGTGGTCGGAAATCACACCTTTGGAATGTTACATATTCGCACGAAAAAGCGTAATATGATAGAAGAAAAACCTACCGTGCTGCTTCAAGCTGGTATTTTGGCGTTTCTAAACCTGATGCAGTGCTATTCATCCGTGGTCCAGCTGCTATAATTGCTGGATCTTTTGCAAGACCGCTTGGGCCTGATCTCATACGCAGATTAGATAGATTAGTATTTGTCGGTAGCGTTCCATTTGAGTTTGTTGAACCTGCCGGAGCTTGTCGTCCACGAACTTGTTGTTGCTGTACAAGATCATTCTTAAATAGATACCAATTATTAGAAGTCACCTGAATCCCTTGCCCATTCTCTTTTCTCTCCCTAAACAGAATCCTTCTCTTTATTGTATTTTATAAAGGACCTAATAATATAAAATGCACTTCTTCGAAATATGACGGCGCAATATGCAGTCAGCCAAAAGCTTATCTGCGTAAACAATTCACGCGTGCCATAAGAATTTACAGTCTAAATCGACAAAACATATGAACAGAAATGTATACCCAAAACAGGGCAGCAGGGTCCGTATTTGCTAAATCCGGATAGTTTTTGATTTGTGGTGCCAAAAGATGTGAAAAAGGACTGCCCGCTGCCACCGCTGCAGCCAATGCAGCAACATTACGTGTCGTTTGCAAATGTGCAGGTAAGATGAATTCATTAGCGAAAAGTGCTGTTGTATTCGGAAGAGTCCACGGCATCAGTGAAGCTGTAGCCGCTTGTGTCCACGCCGCTGGAGCCGGAGGGATAGCTTGAGTTGCCAACATTGGACCATCCACAAATGGAATTGAAACAAGTTGTGGTACCAAAGTTCCAGCTGCTGCAGCTGCAGCAGCGTGCGGGTTCATGAAGCCTGCGAATGGAGCTTGACGTGCAGCTGAAATTTTATCACTATTTTTGCATCAGTTCGAAAACCACAGCATTGTTGCAAAGGGACGAGGAAAGAAGAGAGATAGAGCAGAAAATACTGGTTTGCTACAGCGAGCAGAAATCGCAACCAGAAGGAGAAATTACGAATCTTCATTACAGTGATTTCATATAGGATTTCGGTAATACAGAACTTTATGTGATTTGGCCTAAACGCTTGTTCAACCTAAAACACCTTTGTAATTTCCCGGAAGATGCGATCGAACGACAGCTACAATCCTCTACGCTTATTCACATAACTATCTTTTCTCAAACTTCCATTACTTTCGACATTTTTGAAAATACAATTTGATAAGATACGAAGACAACGTATTATTAAGAAACAAGAGAAAGTTTATATGCCTACGATCTATGTATAACCAGAACAGGCGGTAAATGTTTTAAACACTGAGCACTGGGATCATGACAGGAATAGAAATAGCCGAATATTTTAAGTGCAAGGAATCATTTGCAGCTATTATGATGAACAATAAATAAATAAAATGAACAAATCAATAATTTCAGAAATTTACATTAGCACCACATTTCAGTGGTAGGAAACACATCTAAACATGAATTAAGGGACACGGAAGTTATCACGAAAAGCGTTTCCAGCCCCATACGGTTATTATCCAGTTTTTCGGTGGAAGGGAGCAAACAAAAACTATACATGCGATAAATCAGCAGCAAAGTGAATAGGTATAAAAAGTTACCATACGGATAGACGGTTAAGGGTTGATAGACAAAGGGTAGATTGCAGCTTTGCGTACCGGCAACAGCTGCTGCTGCAGTCGCTGCACCATACTGATTCAATAAATGTGTGAGTTCCGCTTGTTGAAGTTGTGGTACTTGTGGTATTGCTGGAGCAACATTCTGTGGTGCCGCAGCGGCTACAGGTGCACTGATTATAGGAGCAGATGCACCGAGCGTTGCTGTTGGCGCAGATGGCTGCGATGCTGTGGCAGCATTACGGTGCTGTAACAGTTGCGAATGTGCAGCTGTACGTCCATTACGGTTACACACTTCCATCCGTTGATGCGCAATTTGATTACTGAAATTAAGGAGCGAAAAATAGACAAAACGACTTGTGTGATATATATAGGCACACAGGGGAATCCTAAAGTAAATCATGAGAAGTTCTGTCAGATCTAATTCTCAGCATTACTTAGAATTTAACACTTATCGGAGTCCGATATTATTTTTCACGGAACGCTTCAGCAGCTAAGCGTCATCTATCATTGTTAGAAAATCAATCGAGGAGAGAATAATCAGCATATAGCAGTGCAATTTGAAATGAAGTTAACACCTTATATTGTTTCAAGCTCCTAACCAATAACAATAGCAATAAAAACTGTAACCATTCAACCAGTACATGTATCATACTAATATCTCAAAAAACTATTTCAGTATGTTCAAATTATATTGTAAAAATCTTACTGCTCTGCCACATCCAGCTAATCCACTAAATCAAATGCAGTAATACTAGTAAGCTAAAATTCTGAGGAATGTAAAACGAACTATTTCGTTGGACCATAAACGAAAACATGTCCCATTGTAACGAAAGGATGCTGAAGTCCTTCAGCTGGTGTGATACGTTTATCCTGATCGATGCTCAACATTTTCTTTAAAATATTTACGAAATCAGCACGATCCAACTGTTCGCATTCCTTATCAACATCATCCAGATCTGTTGGAATGTTTACCTGAAATCTTCACTTAAGTCGCAGAACGGAAAGTGCATACTACACGGAAGATTTCTCTCACTTTCTGATAATTATCCATATCAAATATACCCAATCAGCTATAAAAAAAACTTTGTATAGTATTCCCACTAGTCCTTGGTACCTCATTTTCCCACTATATCTGCATTTCTCAAATTCATCACCACACATAAGCTTTGCTACCTTGCCAATTTTATTGAATATTTATTTTGCAAATAAGAAAGCCACACCTGCGAGACGTCATCCAAATTGTTGAATACATATTTTCGCGTTTCTTTTGATTTGCTAGATGTTTCCTGCTCATGCTCCTCCGGAGTTTTTAAACGCCAATATGGTGCCACACCATTATCGTGAATCTAGAGTTGTAATGTGGTCAAGACACAAAAGTGTTAAAAAAAAGTCTACGAGTTTAAATAAAATTTCGCGTATGGTTAACAGAACTCATTGTTGCTTGTTATAGCATAAAAAATTCTCAACGACTTCACAATCAATCCCCAAACAAATGTCTACCTTCAAGAATGAAACTGTGTAGTCTACTACACGTACATATGACCCACCCGATACCTCCCGAAAGGATTTCGAAACCTCATCAATCATGTCCTTGACTCACATTAGATGACATTCAGTAATGTAATATCCACATTCTCTATGACTACCATATTGTGATGGTCATTTCGACGAAAGCTGAAACTTCGACTTAACCGCTAAATGACAGCACTGCAGAAATGGCTGACCTAGTGCATTATGGACAAAAAGAGACTCATATGAAGAAATGGACCTGCTTGAAGAAACGATGTGTTTTAGCTGCTGTTGATAACATCTGCAACGGCGGCGGTCCCTGAGTTTGCACAATGTATCGGATTTGATCAAATTCGCTGCTGCCAGGATAAAGAGGCCAGCCGAGGTATAATTCTGCTATCACGCAACCTAACGACCACATATCGATTGCTTCACGGAAAGGTAAACCGAGGATTATTTCCGGAGCTCTGAAGATAGCACTAATATCATTTTTCATGCTAAATCATTAGTATGAAGTTAAGGCAAAATAACAAATAATAATGGGCTATAAAACGCAGCGATAATTTACCATGTAATGCTTAATTAATTCCCACCAATATTACAACAAACATCCACCCAACGCCATGAGATACCAACTTGCAGTAAAGGAGCAACTGTACTACAAGTCAGTAACTGCATTGTCATAGCATTGAAGCACATGACCCCATGCGCTAAAAACATGTCTAAATGATCAGTTTTTATGCTGCAACTGCCGTATACGACTGGCTCAATCAGCTAGGTTAGGGTGAATTCTAGAAAGCATCAAAACTGGGATATCGATCATACTAACAATAACAATAATAATAATAAAATCTGGATTTCCGAACCGGTAATAGCGTGACTGGAGGTAGGTATTTGTAACTGCTTTGCTCCTGTGTGATGCGGAACCAAAATCAATAACCTTTACTCGAAACGGTTGATTTGAAGGATCAACTAACATTATGTTTTCCGGTTTCAGATCGGCATGAATCAATCCCAAATGCTTTAGTTTGAGTAGCGCGGTAAGCACCTGAATTGAACAAATGTATTAGAAGCAAAAGCAAAGAACTGCATCACTTCCACCTAAGCAGAAGATACAAACCTACATTAATAGGGTTATCGAGGCCGTCCATCGTTCAATCCAGTAGGTTTTCTTATGCCAAAACGACTACATGCCAGACTCGGTTACACATGTGAGAACTCGCAGCATGAGCAATCAAATTATTCATTCAAGCAAATAATGAGCAGAAATTTAAAAACTCAACTAACCTGCTGTACAATCGGCCTTATACTGGAGAGTGGCAATGGGTTGAATTTATTTTGTTTCAAAAAATCATATAAATTTTGCTCCAGCATTTCAAATACCAAACATGTATGGTGTTTGTGCTGGAAACATTCATAAGCCCGAACAAAGTTGAACTCCTCCGCATTCTCATTGCTCAGCCTTGATAAAATTGAAACCTGAAACAATTGTTCAATTATATACATTTAAAGTAAAGAACGGATAAATCATGAAGTACTGATGAGGGATGTTCCTAAAATCTTTCAATATTTTCCAGTATCTGAGCTAGCACAGGTCAACACCGAAAGAGCACTACGTTGTTTGTCCTGATTCCTGCAAACCACTCAAGCTACTTTTCTCGAGTATAAATGAACCCGATATGCTATCAAAAAGATCTTGTCCTTCTTACACAATTACGCCCACTAAGTTAACAAACAAAAACAAGATACCTCAATTTGTCCTTGTCGTGCGTACGACGGATGCTTCTTGAGTATTTTAATTGCGACGATTTCATTCGTTCCCTTCTTCCATGCTTTGACAACTTGCCCAAACGTACCTTTACCCAAAAATTCCAATACCTCATATTGGTTTCGATAAGGAGAGACGAGCACCTCATTTTTGATCAGCTGCAATACAGTTCTACCAATAAACTTCCATCAAAAATGTGATTCCAAAAAATTTCGTAAGATAGAACAAATCCTTCACATCCAGATGATACTACGGAAGACTGGAATCTTCTGACTAAATAGTATGAAGACTTAAACTGAATTTGGATTCTCCATCTTAATCCCATGCTTTATGACTGCCTAAAAACCGTCAAAAAGCTCATTTAGTTGAATTCATTCGAAAACTAAAGAATTCTTATTGGACATCTCAGCCTTCTACTTAAGTTCCAGAGCACTTTCAACAGACACCTTAACACTTTAAAATAAGACTTAAGCTGAATCTGCCCGCAAATAACAGAAATAAATACGATAGGAAAAATTTACTCAAACTGAAAATAAAAAACGATATTGAGCACCACAAAAAAAAAAAAAAACTTCAAGCAGTTAAAAATAACACTTTCCAATTTTATACATAATGACAAAAATTGCACTACTACACCCACTCCCCTCCTTTTTCGACGTTTTTAAAGAAAACCTGATATTCTCCTTCTGTACTGGGCTTCGTACGGGCGCTCGTCTTATTGTTGAACTGTTTGTTGTTATTCGTTTTGATTCCCGTCTTATTTCCTGGTAATGAATTCACTACTTGAACTGGCACGTCTACCTGAAATATTTGTTTAGCTTATGTATTTAAAAACACATGAATTCAAAAACAGAAACAGCAAAACTGAGAGTGCAGATAATGAAAAGTATAATGAAAAATGGCCTAATAGATATGGTGATGATGATATATGAAGACCACTCAACGAGAAACGAAAAGGGAATCACACCGTGGAAAGCAACAGAGTCAATTCAACTTTGTCCATTGGATACGATATAAAAGGAAGAACTAATGCAATAACCCCGCAGGTAACGGTCCAAAAGAGTAACAAATTAGTTTAATCCTTCACATGGAAAATTATGTAAAGGAAGAAAACTGTTCATCCTTTTTCTCCATGGTTAAAAAAGAGAAGAATGAATAAGTCAATCTCGCATGCTATGAATAAAAAAACAAAGACAAGTTGGTGTGGACCACAAACTTAATTAAACAATACAAATTATTTCGGAAAGCTCGACAAACAAATACCCGTGGTTAATGTGCAACCTAACAAGAATAACTGCTGATTTTCTGTATAACTACAAAAATCAGACACTCTATTCTTGCCTTATTTTAATCAATAAACGGCTGCTGCATGAAAATAACAAGTGAGCGTCATATTTAAGGCTATCCGGTTATTCAATGCGACGTGTTTTCCGGCGATAGCACACTTGTATGTCAAATAGATTGTACATCAGCCTACCAATAGAGCAATCTTATTTCATGTGACGCGTCTTCTGCCGATGGTACGGTTGTATGCAGGATACGACTGTACTTTTACTTTCCAAAATTAAGTGATCAGATTATTCCCTGGACAGTTTTTCACAGCGGCAGAATAATTAGCGAGTAGACTAAATGGAACAGATTGTCATGGAACATGAAGTTTGTCTTTTTAAAAAATAAAACGCAGCAAACCTTTGAGTTTTCAGCTTGATCTACTGGTTTACGTTTGACTGGTGGAGCACGGTGATCGGTTGTGGTTGCGGATGTGTTCTTGTGCTGTGTGTATGCTTCGTGCAATTGCTGCAACTAACTAAAAGTTAATCCTAATGAAAACTTTACATAAAAATCGGATAAATTTCACTAGGACTGACCTAATGATTTATGATTATGGTCATAGTACTTGAACTAATTACCACCTGGACATACGCATCATCAAGCAATTAGGCAATCATTTAATAGTAAGCATATCAAGACCACTTGTTAATAAGAACATGCACTCATACGTCAAATCATTTCGCTTAATTCATCTATTAGTGAGGTTATTTGCTCATGTTAAATACTCAACGAAGTATCAAAGTCGTTTTAGTTTATATCGAGATAACCGAACTATGTCCCACCGTTGACACTTCCACATTGCGATGTTTCCAGGTTGGATTTCCTGGAAACACTACGTTTCCAAGTCATATAACCTACAGACCAATATGAAACAAAAATCGTGAAAAGATGTGATATAAACTTGCTCTCGCAACAAACTACACAGAATTTGTGGATGCAACGAGAGCTTTTTTCAACATGCTGAAAACAGAATATGTGAAGTGTATACATAGGAAGCATGTGACAAATAAAACCACGACTATTACGGTACCAGTATTAAGGAACAAAATGTTATCACGTACTCAGATTAGATGACAAAACCAAATACAGTCACATAAAATAAAGTGTGCAATTCAGTGAATCGAATCCAAAGCGACACAGAACCTGTGAACCGCAATGTGAGCACAAACAAACGTAGACAGCTTTTGATGTTTACTGAAAACTGCCGAAATCGTTCAGTCATGCTCGGCGTGTTCTGCATCTCCCAGAGTTTGTCAACACTGCACATCGAAACAAATATGCAGTCTCGAGGTATTAATTCTAGCATCACCTACTTTCCATAGTTTTTTTCAAGAGAATCAATGAAAGTTACAAAGTATTTCAAAATTTAGCTTCAACTTTCCCTCGCCAAGCTAACCGGCAGTAGATATATGTGAAAACTTTCAAGGCAAAGGGAAATACAGGACACTATCCTTTTAATTGAATAATGTCTAGAAACCAACCAGTACAAACTGCGCACATACAGTACTATGCTAATGTCATGATAATACTGAACAGAAATCCTCATGTAACCTAGTCAGTAGCATACATTATTAAATGAACATTTAGAAATGATGAAAAATGATAAACTCACCGTATGATTACTTGGTGTATTAGCCAAAGTTGGCATCAGTTGATGCTGCTGCTGTTGTTGATGGTGCTGATTAAGCAGCTGTTGTAGTGGGGCAACAGAAGGCTGGCCCTCTGAATATTTACGCTTCCGGCGGCAACCGTCTTGTGGGTCGGGCATACCAAGGAAAACCCCAACGTGAATGCCGTCAAAACTGCTTGTCCCGTTGGAAGAGACTTGACTGCTTCTGTCACGGCGTAAGCGTACACGTTTTCCGCTACGGTTTGGCGCACAGGCTTCCCGTCACGGCGTAGGCGTACACGTTTCCCGTCGCCAGCTCGCGAATATTACGCCACTATCAACGTATATATACATACGTACATACGCACACATACGCGACGATGATGTGTTACCACCACCACTGCCACCAACTACCACCACTAACTACCCACACGAAAAGATCCACTTTTCCAGCTTTCGTCGTCAGGTTAGTATCACGGGAACAAGTAACGTTTCGCCACCGCCACCGTGCGAGTTACACGTGTCGTCAAGCCAAAGGACGTAAACGTAGTACGTTAAAGCCTTCACTGGCCTTGTCAATCACGACAGATTCCTCCCGCACCTCGCGCTTTTGCTGCTTTATCGCCACTGCATATTTGCCCTACCCATCCCTATTCCCATCGTTGTCTAATCTTTCTCATTTCTTTTCTCACCGACTTTTACGAAGTAATAACTACACACTCTCTTCATGATTACTTTCTCCCTGTTCTCTCATTCAACTAACAGCGATACGCAGCTAAGGTCCATACATTATGAGCTGATACGCTGAATAATAATCCGCAATGCCGTGGATCGATGTGGATGACACCATTAAAAGACACTGTGAATGTTGATGAGAGTTGCTGATTATGAAGAGTAGTAGACAGGAAAAGGAAGAGAGAAAGTGTATGTGTATTTTTGCGTGAGTGTAAGGTGAGCGTGGACATTGCGTTAGATGACGTTTCAAAATTACTGCTGTTATGAGGGAGCGTTTTATTTTTCCTGTTAATTTTAAATTTAGGGTAGAGAAGAAACCGGGGGAATCACATAGTACAGTATTTGAGATTAACCGGAAAAGATGGGACGGAAAATCTGAGTGACTTGATTACTCAGAAAACTATCACTTCAGATAATTTCCTTCCTTCACGGTATATTTGAAGAAAAAAAATCCGAATTTTAAATATTGAATGGAATGAAAATTTGAAGGAAATAATAATGTAATAAAGGATGTAACATGTAGAAACATCGATAGAACAACAATGAACCATAAAAATCAGCATAAATGGGCTTCATCTTTTGTACGTTGACCTTTGATACTCCCAGCAATGTCGGATTGATATCTTTGCTAAACATTTTCTTGATGGATCAATGTTCTGATGATATAAATTTTTACATGTATGAGGTGGTAGGAATGCTGTGAACACGGATATAGCAACAAGATTTTTTTTTTGTTTTTTAATATTATGGAATTCAAGATATCTTCCGTTTATGATTTCCTGATGGACATATTGAAAGGTTATGTTATAATGTGAAATGAATGAATTATGAATGCATATCGTATAAAATTAGAAATGGTCGAGAAGCTTTGTGAATTGAAATAGTTGAGTGAATGAAAAAGGAATAATATACAATGCACAATATATACTGATGTCAATGAAAGGTATTCGAATATTCATCATTTTTCACCGTTAGAAGATTGTATATCGTTGTGGAAAGTTTCCTGAACCGGTTGATTCACCGTTAATTCATGTCTGCTTTGTTATCAATCCTTTCCTGATCCCGTGTTATTCCACATGGGAATTAAAGCCATTAGTGGAAGCTCACTAATCTATATCTGTGCAGTTATTTTAACTATCCATTAATGATTTCTTCACATATTTCATCTCATTGATCAATTTCTTCTGGGATTCACTGGAGTATACCGGTGCTTTATCTTAAATATATTTTTAATGGTTTATTCGACACGATATCTTCTATTCTTAGTGGTGCTAAATCATTTTCCGCATTATTCTGTTAAATAACATTTCTAGGCTTTCTGATATATATGCATATGGCTGTATGTGATATTCCATATAATAACGATCAATCAGTTTAAGGAGAAGAGTTCAGTTTTCAGTAACCAGCCAAATACTTCTATCGTATTTCATTCTTGACATCTTTCATGATTAATTTCACAAAATCAAATCTATTTATTAGCATTTTTTAATGATACAACTGACGTCATGTTATGTTTTTCATTTATTTCACGTATGATATTATATGATGAAGTATTATTTGATATGTTGAAATATCAGGTGAATTATTATTCCAAAAGTATTATTGTTTTGCCCCTTATATTCTAGTAAAAAAAAAAAAAAAATTGAGAAAATTAAAAAGTTTATATCCTCATCGACTTCTCTCTTTACCTTGTAAGATATTTCAGTGAATGAAATAGCTACTAATAAACATAATCTGAAGAAAAAACGGAAGTATTTCAGCCAACTGAAACCTTCTTTTATCTATTCTCAGAACCCATATCACATTATCTGTGTATAAACTCTTCATACCGATAATTTTTTTAGATTTTAGTGTTTTAATTTAACTGAAGAAAGCATAAGCAGATAATTTTAACAAGAAACCTCTTTCATGAAAATAACAAGGACTTGAATTATCGAAAGGAAATGAAATTTTTGATTTTTCTATAAATTTCCGACAATCAACTACACCATGAAAACGAACTTTATTTTGAACACTGGTCGCAACAATAAAGTCCGTTCTACATCTACGAAGATAAATTATCTCTGATCATTCCGAAATTTGATAGCTTCTTGTTGAAAGTTTTCTTGTTTCTTCCATTATATTATGATCTTATTATAATATCAAAATTTAAATAAGAACTTACCGTATAGGTTCCCTAGAATGGCCCTCACATGAGTAGCCTTTTCGATCCAAACGGACTTTATTGTAGAGCCTTTTCGATCCTAATTCGAATTTAGAATACTCATATATGATCAAAGCAAAAAAAATCATCATAATATGTATTTCGATGATGACATGACATCTTCATTGTTCATCCTTCTAACAAAATTATTTAAAATATAAATTTTATTTTTTATTTAATATATTTGAAAATGCTTAAATGTCTTTTTTTTTTCTTCATTTGAATGAAAAAAACATATTCGTAAAGTGACTTTGTATGAATATAACTACCAGTATGCATGATTCATTAATCTCTCCATTCTTTTTTATCTTTGCCTTCCGCAGCAGAGCGGGGATTAGCTGATAAACTGATCAAACATGACACCGTATTGTTTAAAGATGTCAAATGAACGAAAAATGATTTACAAGAGAAGAATGAAATTTAAGAATTCAAGAAGCATAAAAATGTTGATGCAAATAATTATTTCAGCTATTTTACCCTCAAACTACCGATAATCAGGAGCATCTTGAGGGAATTTACTTATTTGAAGTTTCCCAGGAATATTTTGTTTGATAGGTCAATAATATTCGCCGATACGACTACTATACCTTTACTGTTAACATTCTAAACATTAAGAAAGTATTCTAGGAATGATATCGAAAATATAACCATATAATTTATTCAGGTGTTCAACTTCTAATGCAAAACAATTAATCTTGAATTTTGGATGTATTCAAAGATGAAGTATTGTAGTAAAAATATAAGTAGAAAAGAATGTTTTACATAGCATCGATGGTGCCACTATCAACCTAATCAAATTGATGTCTTTTCATGTATGTATTCTAAAGTTTTTAAAAGCTTTTTTTTTTTAAAAAAAAAATTCTTATAAAGTTGGATAAGATGGTTAAAACGATGGTAATATTACTGGAAATGTCTAACCGTTATAAATTAGTTTTATCATTTTTATCAAAAAATATTTTCAAATTCCAAACAACTGAAGAATAGTGTACCCATGTGAAGGAAGCAAATGCAAAGTATCTGATGATCACACTAAGTATCCAAATAAATTTCGGCTTTTTTTCAAATTTAAAACAAATAGTCCCATCCATTGTTTAATTAGATTTACATGTATTAAACTTATTTGTACATACAAAAATGAACAATTTAATTTACAAAAATTTATTACTATAAAATAAATAAATTGTAACAAATTTATTACAACAAAATTTGCGATGTATCATTTGTTATTGCAAAAGGCAATGTACTGCATGATTCCGGTCGTTTGCAGTGGATTTTTGTGAATACTCTTAAACTTCAAATTAAAACGAAAAAATTTCTCACCGATATTGCAAACTATCTCTCCCTTTTATAGTTTGTAAAATGTCGTAACGTGCGATTTGGTTGATGGATACGTAAACTGTTGCTGGTTTTTATTTGTCCTTCGCATTTATCATTCCCATAGATAGTATTTACAGATCAAAAGTCAAAGTAATAAAGGAAAAAATGCGTTAGCATGAAATAAATAACACAAACATGAAACTTTCGAACTTAAAAACTTAAAGACTGCTATTTGTTGATATTATGAATACGGAAAAGGAACTTTCTTGTATTGTTTGACCTTGATATTATAAAGGTTAATACATTTATCAAACGATTTTTAAACATTCAATTTTAGATTTGGACAACTTTCTTTAGTTTCCTTCTTTTTTTGTCATCAATTTGCTTAATGCTTGTGGCAATTTAAGACAAACATAAACAAAACAAAATAAAAAGAAAAAAAGAGAGGAAAAACTGGAATAAAGTTAAAAAGAGTTAAATAACTAGTTGATAATTGTTTTATTACGGAAAATTTTCCATTGACCATTTTCCGGTTCTTTTTACTGCAATGCTACAGTAATTGTGTTAATGTAAATGAAGTGAAAAGAATTGCATTAGTAATTGCGGAAATAATGAAAGGATGGGTTGAAAGGTCTTCAAACGGTTAAGATTACAATTTCAAACTCCCTCGCTCATTCATCCTTTCTATCCCACCTCCCCCATTCATTACACTTTTAATTGACACTCGGTTGTACAACATTTAACTATTCTTAGTAATTACCGCACATCTTTATCTGTATTTTATCATTTTTCTCCAACAGTTTAAATTTTATCAATTCATTTTAACCAATGCAAAACATTGGTTAAAATGAATTAATAAAACAACTGGAAATCACTTTGATACATTTAATTAAGTTGCTTTCCCTTTTGAAATTTGTATGTTACTGTAAAATCTGTTAAAATTGATGAGATAAATCGTGTTCATTTAAACAGTTTTTTCTTTTTTTTTTTACCGTCATTTCACTTAACTCACACATACCTGTTTTTTTTTTTTTTTCAATATCAGGTTTTTGTTCATTCGTTTTCCTCCTTTTATTCTCATTTTTGTTCACACCTTATATATTTTCGATCGGTTGGAAATTTTCGTTGTCGTAATATTATCACATTTTGCACAAATATTTTTGTATCTGCTTCGTGAATCTCTTTTTCATTCAATACGCTTTTCTTTATCGAAAAAAGAAACAAAGAAAAAAAAGGGTGTTTGAAAATTTTTTGTTAGTATATTAAAATGCGCTAGCTATTAGCGAAATTCATTACGATTTGCTTGAAAAAGAGGCACTTTTCTCTGTTTACCGTCATTTTACTTGCTTAAATGAATTTCAATGTTGTACTTCTATTACGACATTTTATTTCATTCATTGAATTCGAAATTTTGCTCTGTTGTTCTGAAATTCGTAAGAAAAAAAAATTCATAGAAGGATTTTTTCACTCGTCAAATACTTTTTTCATGTGGATAGCCGTAAACTAATTTCTTCACTTTTAAAATTCATTGCTGTTGGCTTAGATCGGCTGCAAAGCATTGAACTGCATGAGTGACAATCAATTGAGTGTCTGATCGATGTAATTTTATTCTTTTGCTTTCCGTCATTTTTACTGGCCGACAGTTAGTTACTTGGGACAAGAAAATAAAGTGGATAAATTCATAAAAAGAAATCATTAGGTAATTTAAAAATTGTAACTAGTATATATATACATATAATTAGATTTTGAATTTTAACGTAATCGTATGTTGGAGACGTACGTCTCTTTGCCACTGTTCGCCATGTATAACTTACACGTTATCCTTATTTTGACTTTTTACACCATAGCATAATAGATTATCGTGAAGTATGAATAATCATCAGCAAATTTGTAAAATGATTTTAACAGTAATTTTCTTCTACATAGGTGGAAAATTAAAATGGCTTCCATAATAACCTCTACAACCATTCCGAATGTTATCCAATCAGGTGTCGATGAAGTTAGTATCATTTGATTATTTTTGAATAAAATATTATCATTTGCAATTGTACAAACAATTGTAACAAACTGAATAACTGTTACACAATTTCAAATTTAAGAAATAATTTTATTTGTAAGATAGAAAAATTAAAGTATGCGGAGGGAATGCGACATGCCAATGATGCATTACAAGATATGATGGAATTGATCAATATGCCCGATTTCGAGAATCGTGAAGGATGGAAACAAAAAAGTGCTAACAAAAATGATATTGTTTACTCAAAACACTATGCAATAGGAAAAGTTTTCACTATGAGGGTATCTTTTTTTTTTCTATTGTTTTCATTTCTTATTTTAAATATAGAATTTTTGGATTATATTGCTATACGAGTGATTTAATTTAAATTGACTTTCGTTTAAAAAAAAAAAAGTTGTGTTGGAGAAGACCTTAAATTCCATGATTCATTAAATATTTTTAAAGTTATTTCAAGTTTTATCTCACAGTTGTAAAAGCGAAATTATTGTTAAATGAAATTGTCAACATGTTGACATTGTTTATTTTTCTTCTTTTTTTTTCTAATTTTTTTTTTTTTTTTACAGACTATATTCGATTTTCCACTCCAGCCATCTTTTGCGGAACATTGGGAAAACTTTGCCGACATTGCAAAATACAATAAAAATATCTCAAGTGTTAAAATTATTGCTGAATTGGCATCCAATACGGATGTTGTTTATGTAAACATTTGATATGTTTGAAACTGTTTGCAATTAAGTGTATGATCGAACTGGATCAGAAATTGCAATAGACATCCGTTAGATAGCTGAAAGAACGAAATGAATTGATTGTCACAGGAAATTTTTCATATACATTGAAGGAAATGGTTGAGAGACAAACAATTAACAATTCCATTGGGATTTATAAAACAGAAATTTCAAAACTGTCATATTTCAAAAACTTGAGAGAATTAATGTTATTTCTTCCAAAACTTTATGCAATTTCTTCTTTTGAATTGTTTGAGTCCAAATAGTTATGCTTCAGTATGCAATGAAGGATTTTGCAAAGATCAAGGGACGAGACTTCTTGATGTGCCGCACGTTCCGCAGTTTTGGTGACGAAATTCTTGAAGCAGCACGAAGTTTCGATTTCCCGGGTCTTGAGTGTAATCCTCATAAAATCCGGTCAGTCATATCAAGATTACAAGTTTTATGTTTTTTCTAGCTTTCATGTCCAACTTTCGTGATCATCCTCCTGATAAAAAGGATTATGAAGTTTAAAATTGCTTCTTAAATGCTATTTTGATCACTCTTAAATTGTCATTTTTATGATAATTTGATTGTTAAAGTATTGGTTATATCAGTTTTTGGTAAATGAGATATTTAACTTTGGTATGTGATATATAATTCATTTTAGAGGGCAAGTAATACTTGCCGGTGGACGTTTTCGGGTTTGTCCCGAAGATTCTGCAAAAACCGTTGTGGATTACGTGATGTGCGTGGATTTCAAGGAAAAAAATATTCCCAAAATCATTATGGATGCTACAATGAGTACACTTATCATGCAAGATGCCGAATTTACCCGAAAACAAATTGAAAAGCTAAAAGAGGAAGCGGTATGACAACAATCCGTCCATAATACAGTGTTATGCAATTGCATCCATTCATCTCTGTCAACATATTTGAGTGTCGTTATCATGCTACTTTTTAAATGTTTCAACAAAAAAAAAAAAGATAAATTACCTCATCGATAAATTATAGAAGTATACTGCTGTACCTCGAGAGATAAGTGATAAGTTAACCTTTATCAATTTTCTCTTTCACTCTTTTCACCTTATTGAAGATATACTATGTGGGTGTAAAGAAAGTTTTTTTTCGCTTAATCTGCAAGAGTTTCCATCTCTATACTTCTAAAAATAGCACATCTAAGTACAAGTAGGTACGAAATTTCCATTAGAATCATTCCATCAACCATGTTTTTACTACAACCCAATACACCATACAACTGATAAATTGCTGGGTAGGAAAAGATGATTGAAATAACAGGAATGATAATTAGATGGTATTGGGAATGCTGTCATTAAGTGACTTTAATAGAAGAAAGTGAAATAATGATGTGAGAAGTGGATAGAAATGGAGGAGAAATAGTATAAAAGATAATGGTAAATTGATGAAATCATTGTTATGATTCCTCAATTAGTAGTGGATTGCTGTTACCGGGAAAGATTTGTGAGATCATCAACGAGAAGATGGGAAAGAAGATATTCAAGAATTTCTGGGACAGCATTAACTAAATTGAGCACACTAAGAAATGGGCCTTTTGTGTTGTGCATATGTGTATGTGTATGTGTATGTGTATGTGTGTGTGTGTGTGTGTGTGTGTGTGTGTGTGTGTGTGTGTGTGTGTGTGTGTGTGTATGTTCCCCTAAACATATATATATATATATGTTACCTGCTCAAGAAATCCTGATTAGCCAAAATAACATTCCGATAATCCAATCTAGACCATAATAAATCATCAATTTAAATTCTCTTAGTTGTGTGACAGTAATTTTCCGCCTTGAGAATATGATATTTGTAAAAATTTCCCATTATTTCCATCGAAAACTCATTGAAGTAAAAAACATAGGCTAAACCTCCTCTAGCTATTGCCATATGAGTAAGTATTTTCTCTGAAGCAATTCATTTCATAACAATTTATTAACATCAAACAAGTTCTATCGAAGTTAATGAGAAAAAAAACATTCAGAGCATATTATGTAATGCTGAAAATTATTATAAACTCAATGTATTACACAATTTATGCTTAAGACGGCAATGTATTTCCTCATATTCTCTTGAAAAAATTAAGTTAAAAGAACTCGTCGGTATTTATTAATTATCTTTGTGATATATTTTCTACAGTTGTACAACTCAGGAAATGTAAATCACAAATGTCACATAGTAACTTTACAATAAGGTACCGCACTAGGAAAGTCACATACACTAAGTGCTGGGTTAAAAACAGTATGCTCGGGACAAAAAAGCTTTTCCAGTTTGCCCCATATACATCGATAGAATACCGAGCAATCTTTTTCATCCGGCAGATGATCACCGTGGGACTTTCCTTCACATTTCGAACCATCTGTTAAAGACGAATTATTATCTGTAAAAAGAAAAATATTTTAGGCAAATTCTTAAAGTTTTTGAGAGGAAATACGGAAAATACCGAAGAAATATACTAGCTAGAATATTAAAAATATAAATTACCTTCCTTGGATTTTTCAGAAGTAGCGGCACATTCAGGTACATTGCTTTTATAATCACAACCACCGGATATTTCATTGAAAACAAGTCCATCATCACATGGCAAATGTTCAAACATCTCCTCTCCGAAACACTGAAAGAGTGATTCTGGTAATGTTGCTGTAGAGAACTGCATATATCATCTTCTTACATATGATATTCACCAGATGAAACTGGAAATTTCGATCAAGAATTTGAGTAACCTGTAAGATCCTTGCGCAGTCTGCAGGATGTCGATATAAGCCATCCGGTCGGTGGATACAGAAATCGTCGGTATCGTTGAGTTTTTTGATCCCATCGGTTAGTACAATAGATCTTTTTGGGCACTCAGGATTGTAAGAACGTGTTACGCATGAACTAGACGTTGCAGAAAATGTCTCCAAATGTTTAAAGCAACGTCTTCGAATCGGAACACCCTAAAATATACAAGAATATTATTTAAGAACTATTATTTCCTGAAAGATTATATGCCTACTATTAACTTACCTTTTTGCATACGTAATATTCACTTAAACATGGACCAATTGCCTTTGAAACACCATCATCTACACCATCGCATTTTTCCTTTTCTAATGATACTGATTCCGCTACAGCATCACCAACTATTCCACAAACTTCAGCTGGAACACAACGTCCAACATCCTCATCAAACAAGTAGCCATTTGTACAATACGACTAAAACATAACGATACTGAAGGGCAAGATAAAAAGTCAAGGAAGAAGATACCAATGGGTAGAAAGACAAAGAAGATGTTGAAAGACAAAAAGTTCTAATTTTCGGGTTATCGAATTGTAAGATTTCTTATTATTCGACCACAAATTGTCTCAACCGCACATACCTTACGAAAAGTTCCAGCCTGCAGGCAGGAGATATAGTCTCCTCGGCAATGTCCATATGCTGCAGTATGACTTTGTGATGCGTGGCAACGTGCCTGTATCGTGCGATTTGAGGGACTAACTGCTCGCATATTCACAATACGGATACTCGGGATCGAATCTTTTTCGAAATGAGATGTTTCTGAAAGATTGAAACTTCTAGTCCAACAGTAACAGGAAATTTGAGAAATTATTTGACTAAAATCTCAAGAAAAAAAAAAAAAAATCTTACCGTATGCTCTTTTTCTGAATGGAATTCCATTTTTATCATCACAAGCAGCAACATTTTGTGCATGATCACAACGATTAGTGTTGATATTATACACCAGGTCTTGTTGACAAAAGAATAAATGATCTTCACCATGGATACAGAGGACGAATTTCCTTGAACAACCTCTTGACATTATACCATTGAATCCTTTCTCGCATTTCCATCGTTTGAGTGCTTAAAACTTCGGAATCAATCAATACTGTATTATTCTATTTTAATCATACAGTAGCCAGAAAAAGAAAATAGAAGATGTGGACTGAACACGCTTACGAGCTGAGTGATAAGATGGTTGGACGTTGATAAAACTTGGTTTCATGGATACTTTTTCAGCGACAGAGGATGCTGTAGGGGGAGATTTCATGAGATCGAATTTCTCACAAGATGCAACATATTCTTTTTGGTCACAAAATCCTGTCTCAAGATTGAAAACTAATGAATCCTGGCACAGGAATCCGGTTATGTGACCAGCTAAAAAACATAAAAATTACGAAAATACAAAACAATCATTAACCGGTTTATTTATAACAAAAAACTAACTAGAACAAACGAAGAAAAGTGATGAGCACTGAGAAGCATATAATCCATCAGGAGCATTTATACAATCAAAACTGGATACATCATATGAAACCTTAGTTAGATTTACAAATGTATGGGGTAAATCATCTGAAACAAGATTTCATCACACATTCAGGAAGTCCGAACTAATTTATGTATGATTAACTCTTCTACATTTTATAATGCCACTTTAAATTGCATTTTTTGAATTTTGAAGTTAAGGGATCAAATACAAAACTTTGAAAAAAAGAGGATCGAAATTTTTGAAAAAAACAAAAGTCTTGGCTAATCGATTTAACCTACTTTGAACTTCAAAGTGGAATAGAATTATCTATCGATTTCTTTCGGCTCTACTTCAAACTGATATTTTTTAAAAAATTTCACCGAATCCTGGCAATGGCGAAGAATAACTGAATCCATTAGTCACTGAAAGCATTTTTTGCTTGCCATCCTGTTCATCACATTCTGGAGTATCTTCTATCCTGTTACATGAACTCATTGTCTGCAAGTTTATTTCACTTCTACTTCCTGTTCATCCGAATTTAAGCAAAGAATTACAAAAAATAAACAATACACAAATTCCACCCTAACAATACACAAAAAGAAAAAAAGAAAAAATCGAAAATTTGATGAATAAATTCTTTACCTGATCGAAAACGAGATCATCATCACAATTGAATACGTATGCAGTAGCGCCAGCGCATATAACAAAAGATGGCGAACATCCGAGAGATATAGTACTGTTAACGGAACATGTAAAGTTTGGTAACGCGGAGGGTACTTCAAGATCAGCATTTGTTACCATAATTTTTGCTTCTCCTTTCACATTTTCAAGATTCGGATGATCTAAACAATAAGTGAAATTAATGCTGCACATCTTTAAATTTTATATTCATTCTATCCGATTTTTTTAAAACTTTACTACCGTTGAGTTTTGCGCCCGCTACAATTCATGAAAGGTATATAGCGCATGTAAGTGGTAACAGCAGTATACACGAAAGAAAACCCGGAAGAGCATATGTATCATTTTTCAATAAAATTTCGAATCAAAAACAGAAAAAAAATCCCGTTTTCACATCATCATCATCGATAAAAGCGCTTAATTAATCTTCATTAAAATGCTTAGTCCTTTAAATTAATAACCTTTTGCACTTGGCAAAGACTGTTTAGAAGTTATACTTCCACTATTACAAATTGCTACATGTTCTTTGTAGTCGCATTGTTGTTTACTTTCGTCGTAATATAATCCATTTGCGCAACTTCTCAATAATGCTTTATTGGATATACAGGAAAGAAAATACCGACTACAACCCGGAAGAGCATATATACCATCTGACAAGAAAGCACATGGTGTTTCTGCAATGCAGCAAAAGTATTTTGGCACGAGGTGAACTTACGAATCAAAAAAATACCAACAACAGTGAAATACAAATTCATGAACTCGGACAGTCGAATAGTCTTTTTGGACTATCTAAACCTTACTTTCGTCTGCATTACTCTGACGATATAATGTTCTTAATATACAGTCTGTTGCAGATACACATTCTTTTAAACCACCATCGAACAGCTCACCATTGTTACAGTCCACTAGATAAGCGAAATTTTCCTGTAAATTTATCACAAAATGATAGAAATGAAAATTTCTCAAAAATCTGACAAGCGTAAAAATCAACAGTCAGCATGCTTCAAGTTTAATCTGAAACATATTTCAATATCTCACCTTCACATTACAAAAGATGTAATTTGGACGACAAACACCTAGCGTAATATTGGCTGAACGTGTTTTGGAAGGACAGAGACTCGGTCTGCTTCCGAAATAACCATCCTGTAGTATAAAATATAACCCCGTTATTGCTTACGAACAAGAAATAAGATATCACACGGTCGCAAATAAATAAGGTTGCAACAAGAAAGTTATTCCACCTCTAATTCCGTATCCAAATCTGCCTCCGGTTTCCTCGTCATTCCTGTTCCCAATTCCATTTCCATTTCGGAAAGCTCCGTCTCAAATGATACATCACGCTTCACTCGACTACCATCAGTTACTGCAGATGCATTATCACCTTCACCGCTACCTGAGACAAAATCATCAGTTATAGATTATTCCTGAAACGTAACACTGTGAACTGTTTCCTTAAGTATCAATAATTGTTTCCGACCTTCTAGATTATCTACTGCTCCATTTCTATTTGTTGCTCCATCAGGATCTGATGATGAAGCCACTGTTGGATCATGCCTGAAAAACGCTTTTATGGTTGGAAACTTTGAATATTTAACCATAACAGAAGTAACAGCTTAACAAAGCAAAAATTTACTTACAAAGATGGTGAAGGAGGTGAAGCCCCAAAAGAATATGTCGGAAGATGACCGGGCAGATGAAACTGATCAATAATTCCCAAAGTTCGCATGTTCTGCAAAACTTCATCTTAATTCTATCATAGATCTAAAAAAAGCACATTAAAGCAGTTCTGTTTTAATCCTTTAACGGAATCATATGTTTGTTTACCGGAATGCTTCTCAATAGAGATGGATTAACGCGGAAAATATCTTTAACACCCTTCAGCTGACCAGCCAAATTTTCAAAAACACGTGAAATATGCTGTCCTTGAGTCATCTGCGGAATAAATATGTTGTGTAATGGAGGTCGCAACGTGCCAAACAACATGTTCGGATCTGTATAAATATACCATGTATTGAAAATCTTTGATTACTTATGAATTAAAGAATATGAAACCACAATTAAAAAAAATCGAAATAACTATAAGATATTACTTTGGTATGGCGCAGTTTTGGCGGATTGTATATACGGCAATTTTAACCTGTTTTGATTTCTATCATACACGTTTCGTGTTAAATGAGGATTTAATTGTAATGGATGCTTAAATGAATCGTACACGCGCTGAAAATGTAATGAGATATGAAATGATGAGAAACCAAATGCAAAATAAGCATCTAAGGCTTACATATAACTCGGGAAGAGAAATAATTCCAGCTTCTTTCATGGAAACCCCAAAACATTCCGCAATTTCATATCGAAATCGGCAAGTACGCAGTACTGAGTCGAAAAGTTTATCCTGAAAAATAATCAGAACTTTTCTTCTAAATCATTAACTTCTAGATATAACTACGTGAGACTCTGGATTACTATGCAAATACTTACCTTCATACAATCTCTCAATTCGAAGGTTCGTTGTGCACTGCATTTCAAATAAGTATTCCCACAAGGTCGAAGAGGGACAACTTCACCAGGATTACACGCAGGTGTACTTGTCCAATCATTAGCTTGGCAGCCACCGCAAAGGTCACATTTGGAACCACAAACTCCATGAACAGAATCAAAAGTATGACCAGGTGGACATTTATAAAGGACAAACTTCCCATTTGAACATGTATAAAAGTAATCAATGCAATTGCCAATTCCGAAACGTTCATTTTCAATGCATCTAATCTGCAATACAGATTTTAACTACTCAAATTTCAATAAACAACGAAAATTTACTGGAATACCTTGCCAATATCAAGAGTAGTGGATAACATGGGACAACGATCGAAAGATACGCATCGACTGGAACGTTGGTCAAAAAGTCGTCCTGCCTGGCATCTCATCAAAATTGGTATTTGTTGAACACATTTAACGTATATAGGAGAACACTGTCTTCCATAATTTCCATCTTTTTTATTTGCGCACGAAAAACTACCTAGACAGATAAGATAATTAAAGATAATAAAATTGAATGTTTGTAACTTTATGATAAACTGTTAAGTAGTCCTTATAAAGAACTAAAACTTACCAATTAACGAGGACGAAATCGATGGTGTAATTGATTCAAATTTTCCTAAATAAACTACACCAACAAAGCCCGGTCCACAGGGATTCGTGTTTGTGCATTTCCAAGATTCATCACATCTTATGAGTGAAGGAATGAATAATTGTCCCTGTGGACATCCATAAATTCTTTTCCATCCATTGCTACAAACAGCAACTTTATTCGAACAGTCCAACGCATATAAGCCATCGTCCATATTATCACATCTGATTGAATCTGCAAAATTTACATGTCTGCAACTGCGTTTGCTCGAAAGTGGTCGAACAAACAGTTTCCGAGATCTAAATTTACTACCACGAACCAATTCGGCTTTCGGATATTTCTGGCATACAGAATCGATTCCCATTCTCTTCTTCAGGATATGATTCCGATGTTTCTGGTTGTTCCTTGGCTAAAATAGACTTGCGTAATGAAAGCAAAAGCAAGATCAAGACGAAAATTGCTTCTGATTATTGGCTACGAATGTCCGTTCACACAAGCCTATTTGAACATCTTTAAAAGACTCAGAATAAAAGTCATCAAGCCATTAATAGATGGTGTAGATTTCTATTGATATTAGCCGACTAATGAGCAACCTTTTTTACGGTTTACTGGAGTTTCTGAGAATATTTCCTTCAACAATTGCGAGTAGAGATTATATTTTATGGGAGAAGAAGCGGAAATACCAACTTACGTGGTATTTGATTGACGTTTTTATCATCACTAGCTTCATTGGCGCACTGTACTATAGCATATTCACAACGGTTCGCATTTTTACCAGAAACTAAATTTAAAGAGTCAAATATTCAATTATGACTAGCATTAACAATATCCAACTTACCTGAAGTTTCCGTGAACATCTCCTGTAATATTAATAAATCGTTATGAGAAAGTGATACCAAATTTCATGAGGAAAATCGCAGTCAATGAATTTACCTGGCATATTAATGGCATTTCCATCGAATTTATCGAAGCACTGTATTTGAGTATATTTACAACGTTCCGCAACTGCACCAGCAAATAAAATTACAGAACAATTAAGAAGAAAATACTTTATCAGCCTATTCTATGTGCAATCCTAGATTTCTTTACTTTCCAATCAATTTACTTCAGTACAGAATAAAATCTCAAACCTCTCATTTTTGCGCTTATAGATTGTTCAGTATACTCTAGAATCTGAATTAAACTTCTGCATTCATGCGTGCAAAGCATGCACTGTTTAGTTTAGTAAAAATCCAGTCACTATATGGCGACTTCGTAAGAATGCTATGGTAACGATCCAAACTATTAAATATAGTATAGGTAAATTGCAATCGTGCGAATAATTTCCATCTCACAAATTTCGTCAGTCCATTTCTTTAAAATAACTTCGCTTGCTTTCTAACTTCTGGCATGTGAAAAACATTCATTATCAACCTGAGCTACTAGCTTCCGGCAGTGACAATTCAGGACCAGAAACTGACGGTGCGATCATACCATTTCCTTCTTTCATCCATTCTATAAAGAATTGGTTTTTTTCAAGTAAAAATTCACTTAAAGCCTATAAAAAGAAAGAATCTCTCAAGTATTCTGCGAAAGTAAAAGAAATACCTTCATGATTATATATTATATGCGATGGATGGAACGAAGCTAATATCCGATACATCAGAAATTCGCACAGGTCGTAAGACACGCACTGACGCAAAACATTCGAAAATACCATTGAGTCCGGACATCTTTTACGGATTTCAGAACCACCGATGCATGTTATGAAGTCCGGAACGCAACCCGCCGAATAGTCACCATCCGCTAATTCATAACAGCGTGGCAGTGATTTGGTAGCTACGAAAAATACAAAATTTTTCTTTTGGATGAATTAGTCATATAAAGGTAAATACAATAAAAAAAAGAAAACTCAAATTCTTAGAACTTGAAGCGTTTTTTTCTGATCCAATAATATGACGGTTTTGTGTAACAGACGGAAATATCATACTTACCATTTTCAGTTAGCTTCGTATTTTCAATATCATTATTTCCTACACTTCCAGTTGCATCGTATGGTGATGTCATTACTTGATTACAAGCTGCTTTTGGAATACAAGCAGAAATACTTCCATCAAATACCATGTTATCCAGACAATATTTCATTATTCCTCGCTAAAACAGTCTTGATAATTCTTCAGCATATTCTGAATGGATATAGACTGCACGAACTAACAAAATTGTGAATTCTATTCCGAAATACTCAAAATGAGAAAAATTTTCTATAAAATTAACCTGATTGTAACATTGCAAATAGCTCTGCGAGCAAGGATCCAGTGGATAAATACTATCCTTTCGTCCTACACACAAAGGTGTAGTCGTAGAATCGGATGAAACGTCTGCCGTTACTGTGGAACTATTTCGGCATTCTGCGACGTTTTGTGGCTCTTCGCATCGATTGGTTGATGGATCAAATACAAGCGTTTCAGGACATGACATTAACACTTTTGTCATATGCTAAATTAGTCAATTTGATCAAATTCATATTTAAATTAAATTAAAATGAAAGTTCGAAGTCGAAATGAAACGCTTACAACACATGAAAAGAAAATCCTCGAACATGGTCCAGATGCATAGTTCCCATCAGGAAGACCGTCACAAAATTTATCATCGCCTTTCACTATCACAACAGGTGAGTTATGCAACGGCATTTGTGGAGCTATCGACGACTCAGTTTGGACACAAGTCTGAACTTCAGCGGGATTCCCACATCGAGTAAATTTACTATCGTAAACCATCCCATCAGGACATGCAAACAAATATGCTTTTCCTTTCGCACATATATAAAAGTTCTTCGAACAATTATATGAAAATATTCCATCTGGTCGAACAGCACAATGAACATCTGTAGTTAACAACATCATTGTTTCCATGTTAATGACAGTTTATCAAGATAATATAACTTGAAACTTCAGAGACGAATTGTTTACCTAACAAAATCCGGCAAATTCGACTTGAAATTTAGTTCTTATCGGATTTAATCATAAATTATTGAATTATGACAAAATTTTACCTAACTTATTTTTAGTCGACTGATTGACTCGTCCACATGCGACAACGTCGGATCGCAAATCACACTGTGAATTGTCTGGATTAAAAACCAATGGATCAGGACAGCTGGCCAAATTAACAATGCCATCTCGACATAAAATATAATCCTCTAAGCAAAGACCAAGTTGATAAGAACCATTTGGAAGTGTAGTACAACTTGGCATCAGCGGCGCAATACCGTCAAATGATGATGAGTGTATTTCTTCACTTGAAGTGCTTCTGCAACACCAATTAGTCAATGATACCGTCATGTAAAACACTAAGCGTTAAGTATCAGCAACACAATAGAGTGTTTGTTTGGATCACAAACCTACAAGCTTCGATATTATTTGGCTCATCGCAAGTACCACTACGATAATCGAAAGCAAGATTCCACGGACAATTCATATAAAATGTTTCGCCATTTGCGCAACCATAGTAGGTTCTGCTGCAACCTTCGACATAAAAACCATCGCTTAGGTTTTCACATTTCGAAGTACCATCTTAAAAGAAAAAACAAAATTACTTCTGATAATGGCCACAACATGCAGCAGGTAACGGTATGAACTAGCCTGTAGGAAAGATGAAACATATGCTTCCTATGTAAACTGATATATAGCAGAGGACTGGTTAACTCATATATACCTTCTACGGGTTTAATCGTAAACTTATGTATTGGCCTTTTGATTTTATCTGATGCCTTGTTGAACTGTGCACAGCCTGGAACATTTTCCCTGGAAAGAAATAAGATTCGAGAAATAAAGATCAATGAATTGTCAATGCTATACATGCTCAACAGTTTGCATGATGTTACCTAAAATCGCATCGATTTAAGGAAGGATTGAACACCAAATCAAATGCGCATTTTGCAAAAGACGTTGCACCGCGCCAACAATGATAATATCCGGAACCACAAGGTGATAGGCCATAAATGCCATCTTCCAGAATTGCGCATCCAGAAACTAAGTTAGAAGCAGTTCCTTCCCTTCAAAAAAAAAAAAAAATTTCATCATTTTTAAGACTGAAATCTGGAAATCGAAAGAATAACTAGCTTACCCATCAACGTCGATTTCATCATTCATCATCGGTTGATGTCCACCACAACCAACAACATTCTTCGGATAATCGCAAAAACCACTATCAACATTGAAAACTAAGTCACTTGGACATTCATGTCCGGTTGAAATACCATTTGAGCAAGAATAGAATTTCTCGGTACATCCTACTGCATATAGGCCATCTTTTTGTCCCTTACAACGACAATCTGCAAACAAACAACGAGTCCGTCAAATTGTCTTCTGCTGAATTGAATTTTTTAAAGACAACATGTTCAGATTTGAGGAATTCCTTGTTTTCCGGACAACCAAATCACTTCTGAATACCTTCATTTCTAGGTGACAAAGCTGATTTATCTCGTCTTCGTTTGCTTTTCCTATACTTCAAACACTTTTCAGCTTTAGACTTGTTGTCACAACGGCCTGTTTGCTCATTATATACAAAATCTGGCTCACATGAAGCAATGCTTCCTTCTCCTGAATATATAATCACAGCGTGAAACGGTATAAATTTCCTCATTACAGGAATTAGATGAAAAACAGGAATAATATGAGATTTACCGTTAAAACAAATTAAAAAATTCCGTTCACAATTTCCTAATTCGTAAACTCCATCGGAAAGCGAAGAGCATTGAGCAGAATATCTAAAATAACGAGCATGAGATAAATTTTTAAAAGCTCAGTTCTTCCAATTTAGATACTCTGATCGATCTCAATCAACAAGAAATTAAAGCTTACCCAGCATAAGTGGTTGTTTCTGGATTTATAAAATTAGCACAAGAAGGTAACTTCCCAGCATCCATACATTGTTGATGTTCAGGAGAAAACAGTTGTCCGTGGCTGCAAACAACAACAAGACCTCTACCATCGATGCAAAAAAGATATTTCCCAAAACATTTCGCAATGGCATAAATGCCATTTTCTCGCCTTCGACAAATATTTTGCTTCCGGTATAGTCCCATAATCTTATGAGCGATTCCTGAACAGTAATTCTCAGACTATGAATTGCAATTCTTTGAAAAATTTTCTCCAGAATTACAGTGATATGGAACTAATGGAACCTTAATTTTGAGGGAATTTCTATTTCAAATCCTGACTCGCCGAACTACCATTTATTAAACATCCCAAAGCAAATGTATGCAAATTTTTGCCTTATAAATTATCGAATGACCTACGGCAACTATACCTGTATCTGCTAAATCTGATTCATGCATTTCCGGTTCAACTTTTTTAAGCTGTGAGCACTTTTCAACATTGAACTCATAGTCACAGTGTCCTGTTTGTCCATTATACACAAGACCGGGGCCACATGAAGCATTACTTCCCATTCCTGAATACACAAGTAAAAAGTAAAATATCTCAAATTGTTAACTGTTAACATTAGTGCTAAAATACTTCTACTGCATTAATTAATCAGCTGAATATTAATCAGGTAAAATTTACCAAGGATCTTGATCAAACAACAAGAATAACATGTAGGAAAGCAGATAACTAACCATTACGACAAACTGTAAAGTTCCGTTCACAATCTCCCAACTCGTAGATCCCATCAGGAAGCGAAGAACACGAAACAGAATGTCTAAAACAAGAAGTAAAGAATAAACTTCCAGAAATATTTCGATTACTGAATTCAAATTTTTTAATTAACAGCTCACCCAGCAATTGTGTTTGTCTCCACATCTACAGAATCTCGACAAGACGGCAAATTCCCAGCATCTGTACACTGCTGACGTTCAGGAGAGTACAACTGACCGTTGTGGCAATTAACGATCAAACTTTTTCCATCGATGCAAAAAAGGAATTTCCCATAGCATTTACCAATGGCATATTTTCCGTCTTCCCGGTTTTCACAAACGCCTTGTTTCCGGTGAGGTTTCAACATCTTATAAGGGACTTCTGAAAATAGTCAATTTTAACTTCTCAATTTTTTCTTTTCAAATTTTTTCTCTTTAAAGAGTGGGAAAAAGCCACTATTTCATTGCATTATTTTACAGAATCTCAGTGATACTATTCGGCAGCCAAGTTCAACTCATTTTTGTTAATCCTTAAAACTTACGCTCCCTCCATTTCTGTTCCGACTTCCTAGAAATTTTTCGAGAACTGATAGACTTCATTACATCTTGTTCGATGCCACTGCATGCTGGTATCGTTTCCTTGAGATCACACTATAAAAGTAAAATTAAAGAGTATCGAATTGGAATTACTGCAGAAAGCAAAACTTACTTTTAGCTTATTGATACTAAAATATAAATCCTTTGGACATTTGGAAAGAGATGCCGTTTCACTGTTACAAAACCAGAAGATATTGGAACAGCCATTAACATAAATACCGTCATCCATTCCACTGCAGTCAAATCTCACTGCAAACAGAAAGTTTTGCCTAATTTTCCGACAGCTAATAAATGTGTTAAACTTCTTTGCTTCTTCATTTCTTGGAAAAGAACTTTAAGAGAGCTTAACAAGCTTAAAAAAAATTCAGAAAGAAGCTTACGTCGACAGTAAATAATGTTGGCTTTTGGCTCACATCGATTTTTATCACCATTCCAATACAGCCCATTAGCACAAAAAATTTTTTTCGGCTTTCCATTACGACACGAGAGATACCATCGTTCACATGGTCCAGCCTGAAATCGAAATTAAACTTATATGATCATAGAAACTGTAAGAAATGTTTTTCAAAAGAGAGAAAACATTCGGAAGGACAATTTCTCTTAACTATTCGTCCATTTTCCATAATTTCTTATTTTTCTTTCTAAGTGATGAAATTAAGAGAACTAATTAACCTCATACAAACCGTCTCTCTGTCCCACACACTTTAACGGATCAGCTTTCTCCTCTTTTCCTGACGGATAACTCTCTCTATCTTTGTTCACCGCCAAAATATTCTTGCGTGCTTCTTCATATTGTCGTATTTGACCATTCCAATGATCGGGAGTCAGCAATTTCTGTAATCGTACGCTGTCGTGCGCCCTTTTTGCATGTTTACTCCGAATCGGTCCAAACAATAGTTGTCGCACCTTTCCCACATTCCAAATTTCATCCATATCATCCGTTTTCAGACCGTGTTTGCCAACGTCATCAGATACCTCATAAGGTACATCACCAGGTGTCAACAATTTCGAGGGTCGATTGATCGATGGCCTAAATCACCATAGAAAATAAATCAATGTGCTGAAAATGTGGTATGCTAAAAATAAAATAAATAATAATGTCCAGTAAGGTGGACCAATTCGCTTGGTCCATCTTATTGGAGTTTAAAATTCGTAAATTTCCTTCCTCGGTTATCTGAATGGAATAAGCTACCTCAGGTTACCGCGTGGTACTTCAAATTACCGTATCATTCAGTAACCAAACCCAAAAATGAATTGGCAACAACCAACCGAGGAACAATGTCCACTTCTCCTTCTTCGATGCCTGATTGATAAGCCAGTCTTGGCCAACGCCTTTGATGTTTCGCTGTCCACTGCTTCCTGACTCTGCCGTATGATCCTGAATGATCTCTTCCAATGTATTGTGTTATCTGACGACCTTCACATAAGAAATCGCATTCTATCAAGTCAAATTTTGCGGAAGCAGATGAGGGCAAATAATGATGTCTGGAATATTATTGTTGCGAAATCCGAAATATGGATGGTAATATATTCTAGAAAATCTCGTACTAATCTTGGAGTTACAGATTCCTAGTAACCTTATCTGAGATAGAAAGGTAGAATTTCACTAGCAATTGTCAAAGCTACAACAGAGATAGCGACATTTTGTCAGAATTTATTCTGCTAATCTGATATAGAATGTTTGAAACAAAGGTATAAACAAGCAATACCATCATGAAATTCTGGATGTTGCGTTCTTTCCACTTTCGTACAAATTACGTAACAACATTTCAGAGTAATAAGCACTAGTAATAGCGTCAGATGTTGCAGATTCATTCAACGTCCCTCACCACGTTACTAACCACTTCTGAAATAAATTGAAGTTGTGCTTGTTGGTCGTATCCAAGCCTTGTCCGTCCTACTATTATCAGACTAACTGAATAATCCATCGGTAATGATAAGGAAACTTTTCCGTCGATAAATGAGACTTCGTTCTATCCCGTGGGTATATATACAGGGGTAGATAGAAAATTGCCCAGAAGAAGTATTCTGAAAGGGAAGATATGCCCTTATCTTAATGATATGCAAATATGACTTCCACAAAGACATACTATCTCCACATGATGTAGATAGAGCAATGACAGTTCCTGTACTGCATCCAGAATGTATTGAAATGGGAAGATCAGAAAAGATGGCAGTGATATGTGCTAAATGTACGACAATAACATATTCATCACTCAAGGTATGTTTAGTTTTCGTTTCAGTAATTTTCCAAATTTTCCATTGACAACACTGCAGCACTGTACACCGCCTGATACGATCGCTGTAAGTCGTTTAGACTTTCCTCTTTCATTTCAATGCATCCTTTCCAAATGATAACTTTGTGAAATAAGTAACAAATTTCAAAATTTTAATTTTATCAAATTGCGAACGCCTATATATTGTTGTTTGTGGTGTTACAAGCATTCATTAATGTTAAGATCGTCTACTGAAGGATATCTAGCTGATAACAATTTAGGATGCACATATGCACATATTATCGATGAAAATTTCTGACTCACTAAGTTTAATTATTTAAGTTTGAAATGTTATTCACACAGCTGAAAGTAGCGTTGCCTCGTAACATGAAAACATTGACTAAATATCCGTGTGCAAAAAGCAGTATGGGAAGAACGAATGTAAGTCCTTTTAGAAAATCGCATCAATGTTATCACAACTATTACTATATATTTTGATACGATAATATCACATAGCTATCTTCACGTTGGACACGATCGCATGAATTAATCGTTTCATGTCGATGAGATGTAAAGTAAGTAAGCGTACGGTTGAAAATGAAGTCAAAATTTCATCATTGTTTCATTTCATCTTCTATCAAATTCTAACATGTCTCGCAATCGGAAAGCAGTGAATGATAAAATGTGATGTTGCAAAATAGAATGTGAAGTTTATTATGCCCACAGATAAGTCGTTTCTTTATTCAGTAAGATATGAAATATATATGGAAGCAAACATAACTGAAACTGCTAGCTGGAACTATGTTTCAACCTGTTTCGACAATTACAATCAGTTATTGTCCAATTTTTTGAAATATTGCTAGACAGGATAATGTGCGAACCATGCAAAATTTTGCACAACAGTGCAAGGAGGATTAGCTTTGAACCAGGATCAGACAGCATCCTTGAATCGATGGGTTTCATATATATAATGAATGATTTCTGCAGAAATTATTTGACGTTACAACTCTGGTATTCTCTGCAGATCTATTTAATTCAACACTATAACATAGCAGAAAAGTGATACGAAAAGTGATAGAAAAGTGATTATTAACATGGTCATGTTAGAATTTTATAAGGTCACCGAAACTTATCGAATATAAAGTATCATTGTCATCAAATACGCCGAATTAAATTAAGCGTAATATCAATTGTAAAAAATCACTAGTTTGACTTTAAAATGAACAAAATATTAAAAAAATTAACAAAGGTATAAAGATACAAAATATAATTTCGTTAATTAATGCGTACTCTGTTAAATGTTTCATTCATAAACTGTAGGTAATGACCACGGTAATAAATGGCCTTGTAAGACAAATATAACGTGTTATGGAATGTAGTATACTGTAAAATACAACACGAAAAAGAAAACAAAATTGTCAATTGCATTAAATGACAAAAAAAAGTGACAGGTTTCATTAAGTTAGAAAATCCAGGTTAATGTCAAAGTGAACTCTTTTAACTACAAATTTGTAACCTAAGAACTAAATTCTTTAGAAGCTAACGTACGTCATAATGGTATCCTTTCGCTTTGCAGTCAGTAGCACAAGGATTTTGCAAGTAAAGTAAGGCATCAAAATTGTCATTGAATAAAAGGTAATGTTATTTTAAATATGAGACAAAATGCTCTTGGAATGATTAATGTAGTATTTTCACCAATTTCGACCACATTTTCGGTACAAAGAAGTAGTTAGGTAGTGAACAATGATATTTCCAAATTCACATTATTGTACTTATACTTTATAACAACAAAATTATATAGGCCATATTGTCAAAGTGATGAAGATCGCATTGTTTCTTTCCTGTTAATATATGGCTGTTGTATCATTCACACTTCTACTATCACAAGCATTGGAAATTTTGCTTCAAATTCTGATTCACTGCAGCAGATATCACCGTTGACAATGCTTGCGGTATAAGAAACAATGGAGTGAACGAAACCTTTGAGGATCATCTTCCACGATGTATTCTTCCGGTACGTGGACCACATTCTTTGTTATTTTCGGTCGCCCACCGGCACTAAAGCTAATCTGAAATAGTTTCTGGTATTGTTGGCATAATTTGAAATGTTATCATTCAGAATGATGTTTTTTCATAATTAACAACTTTCTCCAGTATTCTAGCAAAATTAGCGGGAGAATTAGTGACCAAATGATGGCCATCATCCAGACATTTTATATCTTCGAATCTTACCTGTTTATGAATATCATTCTTATTGATTTCGTCCAGATCTTCTAGATGCGAATGAAATTTGTCCAAGACAGTCAACTTTACTTTCAAAAGGTGCTCTAAAATAATCGTTAGCTCAGTATTATTCAATAATGAATCATCAGAGATGAAACTTCTAAATAAAACGATTGCAAAATTCAACTACAAAATTTGACAAAAAAAAAAAAAACGACGTTTCGAATGTATCTTAAAAAATGTCATCTTAGAAAACGTTCTACGCACATCTTAAAACATATCATCCAAAATGATATTATCCCTCAGCAAAACCTTTCAAATTAACTTCAATTTTATTGCTTAAATATTGTTCGAATCATCCTAATCAAAAATTTGATCGAAACTTTTATATTGACTAAATACTAATAAAAGAATAGATCCTTTCAACTAATTATCTTTTGCTATTACTACTAATTATATTCCTTTCAATTGTAAAAGTAATGGGTTATAAATGAAGATAAGCATTCCGAAATGTTAAAGCTACAAAAGCATATAAAAAAGTTGTCCTGAATAATTGCCCAAAAAGCAACTTTACATTCAAATATTCTTATCAGATTTTTAGATTGATTTTGTCAAATAAAAATGTAGAAGAACGTGTGATTTTATAAGTAAAAGAAAGTATCCTGTTAGCTTAGGTACAATATAATATAATTAATCGACAGTTCGTTTTTTTTTTTTTTTTTTTTTTTTTTGCTAAAAACGAAAATATTGTGAGAAAGCGGAAATTGAATTCCACTTTAAACGAGATATGTGTTCCATTGACTTATCAATGGCATCTATCATACCAATAACGCTGTCTAATCAACCAGAAAAATAATATGTGTGAATTTTTTTGAAATATTCGCCGGAAGATAATCCATTTTACTAAATTAAATTTCTTCTAAACATGAAGGCAGAAAAGGTGGGGAGACAGAAAGAGAATAAATATCCACGCATAATTTTGAAAGTTATGATTGAAATATTTTAAGGACATCTCGTATACTATTCCCAACCAAATCATCGCCTCAAATGACCGTAAAAAAAAAAAAAAAAAAAAAAAAATAAAATGATTAGTGAACGTATCGATGATGCATTCCGTTGATTGCCTATTTTCTTTTTCATTCTCACTTGTTCAACAATTCAGAATTAAACAGTTTGTTATGAAAAAATTTTGCCGAGATTTGTTGTATATTTGATGTAATATTAAATTATCTCCAATGGGAAACGATATGATCTCTCAGATGAAGTAATTTACAGCATGATGGATTCAGGAAGTGTCATTTTGATGTTTCAGATATGTTAGAAAGATGCCGACGTATGTTAGTCAGCAGAAGTTGGATTATAAAGAAATGTAAAAGTGAATTGAATGGAATGATTAAGTTAGCGACTATTTTCGGCCTTAACAAAAAATCTATGACATTGTGGAAACTGATCGTTTGTTTTGGCAAGTTGAAAACATTTAATTTTTTCAGTAAGGAATGAAACTGGATGATTAGGATGTGCTATCATTTCAAATGAAAGTAATTAATCAAGATTTAAATTTCGAATTATTTAATAAATAGATTTAGCAAACAAATTGTTAAATATTGACTAAAGCTAACCGATTAGATAACCCAAGCTGACATCATCAGGTAGCCGAAGAAGTTCACCGAGCTCTTCGAAGCCACCGTTACGGACATATGAACTCATTTTTGCAAGTAATGATTTCGATAGGCAAAAACCGGCTCCACCAGTTGCAAACCAAAATGTTGCCTGCAATAATTTCCTTTGGCCTGAATTTCGCCAGTCATTTCAATTTCTCATATCTGAGAATGTTTGGAAAAATCCAGAAATAAATTAATCAGTTAAAAAGTTGGAAAAAGGGATCAGAAAAGGAGAAAAAAAGGGAAATCCGGCGAAAGAGTATATGTCGGAAATCAAAAGCTTGAAATGGTAAAAGTTATTCCTGGTCTTTTTTTCTCCCATACTTCGCTCAACGACAACACTTCCTTTCAAACTGAATTTCGATTTTCTTGAAGAAAACTAATAAATGGCAATATTAATGTAATTAGTCTTAAGACAAAACTAAATTACCAAAGTTATGAACGAATCTTGAAGGTTTTTTTCATTAAACTTTATGAAGAGACAAATTTAAGAAAGAAAAGAGAAAACGGACTATTTTGTCGAAAGCAACTCTTCTTCCAGGTGAAATTAAAAATCAACCCGTTTTGTGATCACAATTGAATTGTTTATTTTACGAGCAACAAACATTGGGAAAACTACCATCTTTCTGTAGCAGAGAAAAAAAAGCAAAAAAATGTTAACAATAAATGATAAATTTAGAAAAACAACTAAAAATCCATAATTAACTGGATACTTTTTCAGGAGCGGAATCGACTCCAACTGGTCCCATTGTTGATGGCCTTCCTAGATACCAGTCACGTTTCGGATCAAGCTTTTTCAAAACACGTACCAATTCCGCAATATTTACATAATTGTCATCGTCAAAATGACAAGCCCATCTGAAACTAATCACATATTTTAACATCCAACATTTACAATATGGGGATGATTAGAAATAACTGGGTGAAATTTTAAAAAAATTGAAATTTTCAAAATTCATCAAAAAAACAAAGAATAATAGAAACAGTAAACTAAAGACAATGACAATTTGATGACTTCAAAGGCTTTTAAATAAACTTTCACTAATATAAAGGCTCGTTTGCTTATATTTATATGCCATTCTTTTTTTTTGAATTAATTCATCATTTGCACCAACTGAAGGTAAGAATCTAATAAAGAGAAAAAAAAAACCAATTAACTGAAACATTACATATACGATATGATGTACTGGAATGAAATAAGATTTTAAAAATCTCAAAAAATTCTATGATTATTGAATGGGAATCATTGATGAAGCGATAACGAATAGAGAAGATGTTTTCATAAAATTCATCCTATGAGAGCATTTTAGTTTTATCATTTTAAGCGTAAATAAAGGTGATCGTAAAATTCACATTTCTGTTTGAACTAGCCAAAATGGATCGATATAATTACTGCTGATAAAAACCGATTTCTGGTATACAGTGATAGTATGACGGTGACTACAGAAAGTTAAAGGTCAGAATTTATGAGGACTTTTTACGATGATGATGGTCTGGATGCGCAATCCCACACCTTTTGTCTTTTTCCAATTGTGATAAACAACTTTTCCACCATTCATTGATGCCCAAGCAGTGGTTTTGATTGAAGGCTAGGCAAATAATATGGATTTCGGATATTTGTCGTTGGAAATTACGTCATAAACCTCCAGAAGCCATAAACCATAAAGACATTTGCTATTTTCGTAATCCTTTCTTTCATTTTTTCCCATTTCCTTTATTTCTTCATTTTTCTTTCCTTTTTTTTGACTTGTTAAACTTAACGAATCTATTTTCGTGCAACAAAATTGCATGTATCATTCAATGAATTCATTCTTAGATACGCACATCATAGTGATAATTTGCCGGAAGTTTTCGGAAAATTATTATTTAAAAGAAAAAAAAACGAAAATTATTCTCTTTTTTTATAATTGAAGCAAAAATATTTGGAGGGAATTTCCATTTTTTTTTCTTCCTTTTTTAATTTAAACTAATTAAATCATTTCTTTCTTGATTATGTGTTATCTTACCAGTTATCTTTCTAATCCATCTTACTTCACCTGTTATTTCCCATCATTTCATTTCAAATTTGCAACTTTTTCATTACAAGGAAAAAAAAACGAAATATGATGACAGAAATTTAAGAAAGGAAAAATGCGGTAGGCCGTATTTGATGGGTTCAAAAAAGCGGTATCGGCTTAAACATCAAAAAAGAGTAGACCTGAGGGGTGAACAAGAGAGAGAGAGAGAGAGAGGATAAAAGAAGGGAAAATGAAGGATGTGAGAAAAACGAATAAGTCTGGGGTGAAAGGAAGGGAATCACATGGAAATAAATTACTATCAATACATCGATCACGCGGGGAGGTAGAAGGCCAACAGATAGTTACCGCTAGAAAGAGTACTAATTATCATCCAATAATTATAGATGACTTCGTCGTCACAAAGCATTTTTTTTCCTGTCAACATTCTAAACTTCCAATTTAATCCTTTTTACCTCTAATTTCTTTCCACTTTCCAATATCAGTCAAATCGAATACTGGAAATATTTCTGCAATTCCATCAACTTATTATATCATTCGAAATTTCAAATAAAATCCCATAAGATTTATCAGGATTTTTTAATCATGACACTTCTGAGATTCACCAATTTTATTAGACCTATCAGGATCAGTCATATTAGAGTATACTTGTAAAATATTTGCAGTGCTTTGCAAATCGAAAATGCTCTCCCGAGATACTGTTCAACAAGTAAACAGATCTGAAGGTACAAACACATTACGGGTCATTTGCATTATATTATTTGCATCTGTAGCTACGAGATGTGACAGGTCTTCATTAAATTAATATAACGAACCGCTTCTTACACAACTGAAGCAAAAGCCACCAATGTGCACTGACCTTTGAACTTTCAGCAAATATAACACAAAGGAAGAACATGTTGCAACAAAGAAAAAATAAAACGTACCATCCCGCCGCTATCATTATAAATTACATAAAATATGTTAGTGGTATTTTTGAATTGAGAATTTTCAATTTAATAAATGGTCGATTCTAAATATTGTTGAATCATTTTTTCTTCTTTTTTTTGCTTAGTTTTATTCATTTTTAATTCTTCCTTTCAATATTCTCATCCTTTAAAGCATTCAGTATTAGTCATATATGCGTATGCTTATTCTTGTTGAACCGTATAGTTTTATGCATTTTAAAATTAATCATAAATTTAAGTCACTACATTAAATTTTATTGTCCCACAATGTAATCCAATATTATTTGAACAAAGCAAATATCTTTGAAGTTCGATATGGCAAGTCTTATTTTACGTTTTCATATATGTAAAATACATTCCTGGATAGCGGAAACGCCTTTTTTTTTTTGATTGCGCACAAAGGGCAGAGGGCATATTAGAGAGAATATTACGATTTAAAAAAAGGCTAGGATATGCATAAGTCAGAAATAATTGAGTGAGTAGTCTAATTAATAATTAATCTTCAGCAGGTATGGATAAACATATATTTATAATTGTATAAGTTTGAATAAACGTAAACCAAATATATGTGTTTTAAAATTTCATCTTAAACGAATTTAGCCTCAGTTGAATCTATCATAACTGAATTAATTTTTTTCTCTTAAAATTTGAAAAAAAAGCAACAAATTTTTGTTATTTAAAAAAAAAAAAATTTAGGTTCTAATGCAAATAAGGTTATTATTTATTTGTGGAAAAGAAAAGCAATTTAAAGTAAGAAAGAAGAAAGTAAAGAGGAAGAGAGAGAGAGAGAAAGAGAGATATGGAAAGAAAGAAAAAGAAGTGTTAAAAAATAGATCATATGGCCTTGAATAAATCATTTCGAAAAGAATAAAATTGATAAAAGAACGGTAATAGAAAAGGTATTGAATGGTTAGCACATCGAAATGCATCATAAACACAATAATATTTAAAAAAAAAAAAAAAAAAAAGTAGATGAAGACCTTGTTTTCTGCGCCAAGAATAGCTCCAATTCGGCATTCATTTTGCAACAAAGATCTTCCCTGAATATGAAATTAATTCTTTTTTTCACTACCAATTAATTCATGTTTTTCTTTTTCATTAATTCGTTTTTTCACTTTTTTTTTTTTTTTGTTTCGCATCTTCTATGAAAGATAGAGAACGGAAAACGTACTACCATATGGTTATGATATATTGGATTAGTATACATTTGAATAGATTTTTAATTTATAATTTCCATCATTAAAGCTGACATGTTGTAATTTGATGACGAACAAAACATATGTTTCTTTTTTTTTCTAAACAAAAAGGGTACGAGAAAAAAAAAATGAGAAAGAAATCAAATCTGCATCAGTTTAAAATTTCCGAAACTTTCTTAAACCGGAATTTACATTGCATTCATAAATCAGAAAGTGAAGCTAATCATTTTTGAATTGTACGTTTTATCCTAAATAAGTGGAAATACTAATGATACTAATACTGCAATTTATCAGTGGGACTAGCCGTGTGAACTAGAAAAATTAGTCCAGAATTGATTGCGCAAAAGCTAATTTAAGAATTTTGAAAATCTTAATTTGAACAAATCGACAGTAAAAAAGAACAATACCTGGTATGTCCGTTGTTACAATCACTTACAATTAGTTTCCCACCAGTTATCTCATTTAATTTTGCATCTGGTGTATCAGTTACGAAATATATCTGGAAATCGGAATATCAATTAATAATTCGTAAATTTTCTGTTTCTTTAGTTTAAAAGCTATTTAAAATCAAATGAATTATTTGGATCACTTCCAATTTCAATGATTATTATCCTAGACAATTACTGACAGTCATTGTTATTATGATTGATAATAATATCACATTATCAGCATTTACTTTCTAATCTCTCTCCGATAATGCGACTGAATATCACAAAGGGTAATAAAAGGGTTTTGTGATGAAAGCTCAGTCTTCATACCCATTTCACCAAATTCATTTATCTGCTAAATTTATCATAGTTTCGTATCATATGATCAAATTTGCTAAATCGAATATTATAAGATATCGATCCGACTAACATCCAGTCAACAATTTCTATACCTAATTTGTTTATTACTTGTCTTTTTTGCAGTTTCCAGTACTCATTTTTATTGGTGAATAGTGAAATTTGAGAGATGCTAAACCTTACCGTCACCCGTGGGAAAACAGGAGCGGAAAAGTGCTAAGAGTTTCTTTTATCGTAACTGCAGCAATGGGTACTTTGTGTACTTAAACTTACGATTAGGATGAATACATAACTTAAAGTCGTAATTTCAAGCTTCTTGCTTTTATTAACTTAATCACAACTTTTTTTTAGAAGAAAATCGTTGATAACTCTCAAGTTTGACCTAAAATCTTACGTATGACAAAATGAAACTGAGCCAAAATAGTGCAAATTCCAAACACAAAGAAATGGTGGAAAAAATCATGGTAATAAATTGTTGTAATAATTTTAAAAATTTTGCAAAATTAAGAAAGATAAATGACGCATTGTATATTGGATAAGTTAAGGCAGGAAGTCAAAATTTGAATAATGTTTCCTGAGAATTATTGACAATTCTGATTCATTCTATAAATCTTTCGCTTCCTATAACTTCCCGCATTTTCCACTTTTTTCGTATTTTCTTGGCTTTTCATTTTTTTCAGCTTTACCATTTGAAAATAAACATTTTGGTGGTTTATTTTTTTTCGAAAAAAAGAGAAGGGTATATGCTAAGATGATCGGTGATCCTATTTTACAAAAAAAAAAAAAAAAAAAAAAAAAAATGTACTAGCGCGATGTATCAATTACCTCAATAGAAATAATTAATGGAAACTAGTAATTCAAAAGAAACCCTAATTAAGAAGAGATCCAACGCTCCCACTTCGAGATATTTGATAAATCGTTCGTTGCGTTTTTTCCAATAATAAGGAAATAAACCATTTATAATTTCGCTTCATTTCAAAATATTGTCGAAAAAAAATGGGCTTTTTTTTTTCAATTAAGGCAGTAAATGAGAAGGGTAACTTATTTGGATCACTCATATAAATTTCAAATTTTCAATTAATCACAAAAAGGATGAGAAGTAAAAGGTTGTCCTGCTCATATCACTCATTCCAATTCATTTGTGAAAAATTAAATTTATAAATGAAATATGCGACAGTTAATAATCAAATGATAATCTGTCTGACATATATTTAACCGATGTACTTCAGAGTTTCCACTTGTTTAGTGGTAAATTTCCCGCTGATATTCCATAATTACGTGCATCACAATATGGTGAAATTTAGAATTAGGCTTAAAAAATATATTATTTTTTTATCAGAGAGCAATTCATAAACAACTCACTCACTAACAATGATTAATTGAATTGCATTTAATTTAATTAGGAATAAAAAAAAAAAACGAACATTGTTAGGTGCTAATTGAAACCATGTATCAATTATGTCGCGTATGCGACTCTCATGAAATTTTAATGTCGTTTTTACAGCGATCACTAAACCATCTAAATCACTGGCTGCTGGTGCATGCTCAATTTGGCTACTGTAATGGCCAAATCCCTGAAGATATGTGAAATGGCATTAAAACAGTTAAATTTTAAGAATTTCCACTGCTTATTATTATCATCAAAATTCGGGAAATGTTTAAGAAACTATTGAAATTTTCATGTTATCAATATTGTTATTTGAATGATTTCAATAGAAAAAAAAAAAAAAAAAAAAAAATGACAGTAAAAAATTCAATACTTATTTTATCAAAAAGTTCTCAATCATTAATCATTTTAACAATTTACAACTTACCTTATCAACTAATAAATATATCAATATGACAGCTAACAGTGCCATAATAAGACAAGCCGTTTGTTTAGTTGTCCGCATGCATCAAACATTTGAGATTGGCTAAAGGGGGAAGGGGGATAAGGGGGGAAAAGGGAAAAAAAAAAAAGAAAAAAAGAACTGCTTGAAATACCACACCGGCACCGGCACCGGCTTTCTTCAAGTCTTCCTCCGTATTGCTTATTTATGCCTCTTGCCTACTGATGATGGTTGAAAGGGTGTCGAAAAATGATGGTGATCGTTCTTATCGTTGTAAAAGTGAACCACGCCTCTTTGTCAGAACCATTCTCACTGATGACGAAAGCAGCCACCGATATGGCACCAATGAATGTTATTCGATTGACCGATGGTAACTTGTTGTTAAATGAAAAGCTTTACGTTAATTGTCGGATTTGCGAGATTAGCTTAAGCCGTTAATGATAAGCGATTAGAATAATGCGAATGATATTATGATTTGGATTACTGATAATGACAAATGGCAATATTATTGATGGTACAAATGATGACAATTAATGTAATGATGCCCTGCGATTTGTAATTACTGTGTATGTGTATTCTTATCGTTAACATTTATATCGTTAGTAATGGTGTTACTATTAGTGATAAAATGTTCAACATTTCAGGCAAACAGTGATGAAAATAATATGGCTACTTGGTATATTATTTAATTCTAATGATAAGATGATGACTTATTGATAGTATCGATGATTCTATTATTGTTATTATTACTATCTGGGATCAAAATGTTCATTTAAATAGTCTTCACAGGTACTTATACTTATTTAATGCTAACGGAAAAAGTATAAATTTTTAGAGCTTCGAAACATGGTGGAAATTAAATTATGAAAATTACCTTACTAATTCTTACATTCATAATTGGGATACGAAGTAACGCATGATTCCATGACTTTCGGAGATATCCGATAAGTTAAATAGGTATTTCTTATTTGAGAATACTCGTAATTTCCTCCAAACTATTTAGTATCAAATTAAGGTGCAAATTGTGAAGTGCTGAAATACCGATTCTCAAATAATATCTGATTAGCCACACAAACGATTTCATATCTCCAACTTTACTACACACTCAATTTGATATCTGACTTGATCTTTTAGAAAAATACAAAAGTTGCAGTTGAAGGATGACGTTTTTCGTTATCAGAACTCAAATAGCATTAGATTATACTGATAAAAGCATGACAATAAACATAATCCCTATGAGATAAAGGGGTGATAATAGTAATGATAATGATGATGTTGATGTTGATGAGAAAAAATAATAATAGAACGATAATAATATGGTTTTAATTACCATAGAGCAATAATGATGACAGTGATATTAGAAAAAAAGTGCTGATGACGATTATCGATAAAATCTCCCCAAACTTATGAAAATAAAACATTTTTTAAAACCAACGCATCATTTTACACCGCTTGTATAAAAATGTTTTGCTTACAGCATGGGCCGGAAAATTTATGAATGCAACAAATAAAGCTCTACAAACTGAGTTTGTTAATAGTGAAGTTGAAGTCTTTGGAAGTTGAAAGTCGTTAAAATATATTGAAACATTGTGAAAGCTTTCTCTTTTAATCGTATTTAAAATGATAAGTGACATTGTTCCAATTTTATTTTCTTATTTTCTACCCTGTAGCATATGCTAGAAGTTATAAGGAAAAAATAGATTCATAATTTATTCCAAAAAGCAAGCATCGAATAATTTCGAAACCTCAACTGGTAAATTAATTAGACTTCCAATCGGAAATGATAAATTATAAGGTTTTTTTATTTCTGTTGCCTGATCACATCTACATCTACTATCTTCTCAATCATTTTCTAATTCTGGCATAACAAATGACCAAATAAATCCATTAACACTATGTCAACATCAGAAAGAGTAGAAAATAAAGTAGCTTACTACATGGTGGGAAAAATACTGCACCAATTCACTGTGGAAATAATATTAATTGACTGAACCCATGGGAAAAATGAAGTTGTCAAAAAAGAGGAAAAAAGAAGAAGATATCCTAAGAGGTCATTCAGATTGGGAAGGGAAAAGAGGAACTGGAAAAAATGATAAATTGTAAAAAATAAAAAGATTTTTATTTTTTATAATTTATCATAAAATATCATTCATATATGTGATTAAGATATATAAGTAATTCCATTTTTTGCTTACTGCTCAAATTATTATTATTTTTTTTTTTTGAAACCTTTTTCGATTAATATTTTCATTCATCAGATTTTCTTGTGTAATATGGTACAACCGATTCCTAACAGTAAGGATTACAACGGTATTTCTAGAACTTCAATTATAAATTTTGCTAAGGAAGCTTACATGATAATGAATTGTTCAATTTATTCTACTTGCTTGTTAAGCCATCGTTGATTTGATGCTGATGGATCTTTAACTACTTGGATCGTTCAGAACTTCCGGAATATGCTATGTTTTATATCCTTCATCTCTTGGTACCACTCCATCGTTATCATTTTTGTAATGTTATCAAATCAATTTTAATAAAATATTCAATTAAATCGATAATGTTATAAGTTTTTTTTTTTTTTTTTTTTTTTTTTTTTTTTTGGAAGCCGAAATAAAAACGAAGAATTTTCCTCATTAAAAGTAAGCAATGCATTGAAATTTAAAATATAAAAAAGTCATTCAGGTATTTTGGTTTACTTAAGTAGTTTAATCAATTTTCCCCTTTGCTTTCCCTTTGGAAAAATGTATTTTGCATCGAAATTTGACAAAATTTAGCTCATTTTAAGTTGCAATTATCCTCGCTGAAAGTTTCCTTCCATTTCTTCCTTTTCCTTTGGAATTTTATCTAACCATATAGTTTCATACCTTTCCTTTACAAAATTAGAGAAATTTTAAAGTTTATTGCTGTCAAGTGGACGGTACAATGATATGCTATCAAATGTTGTAAAAACTGTAAATAAAGCCGAAGTTTCACTCATTAAAACACAAAAAAAAAGAAAGAAAGTTGCAAATGAAACAATTAACAGATACTCTATGAAAAGAGCGTGACCCGATTCATCAATTATGCATCAATGAATTATGAAATTATTGCTTCGTCGAGTCCGACAAATTTCTGTTTCTTTGGATATCTTGCATGTTTAACAATGTTTCCAAAAACTTGAGAAACGGATTCTCGATATCATCAAGTGCTGAACACACATCTCCAGATCGGAATAGACCAACACAGCAGCCCTTAAAGTATTCTTTCGAATTTTCTTTTGATTTATTTTATATATGATAATGTATTTTCAATTTCAAGCAATCTTGACACTTATTTCAGAATTCATTAACTATCGCGCCTATAATCTCATCAAGTTCTCCATCTTTACGCTTCTAGTATTTTTTTGCATTGATCGAACTTCATTACTCAACAAAGAAATGGAGGATTTTATATTTATAAGGAGATCCTTTACAATCTTATTTATCAGCTAAATCAATTTTGATATAGTGGCTGAGTCTAACCTTATCTAACGATTCATAATTTACCTTCCAAAGTATATGAAATTCTCCATTGTTAATAAGAAAATTAGTCCCATATGGACAAACGTTAAAAGCACACGCGCGTTTTTCATCCGTTCTGCACTCCGTATTTGACGAACACTGACGTGTTCGAGAACGTTTTCCACAACCGCCACATTCTTGAGTGCATGGACCAGTCCATTCTGTCCATTCACCACATTCGCATACTGCAAAAAGTTTAGCAGCCTTTTAAAGAGAATGCAATTTTCTGAACATTTTAGGAAAAGTATGGTTGTATTTCAGGAAAATGAAGAAGACATTTGGCTGCGACTACCTTCAAAAGAAATAAAATTATAATGAGTGAATTCTTCGAAATTGATAAAACAAAAGTCCAAAATTATTTGGAATCAAAATTTTTCTGTTTATACTGTGATAATTTTATAGCTACATTCATCTGATGAATAATTCCGCTTTAAAGTACTGAAGTTAAACTTCTAATGAATCAATTTTATTTAATGAGAATGGTATTTGAATTCTCCCGCTTCTTACATAATTCTTTTATGCAATATTTAGAATTACTTCCCAACAGATATCTAAATTTTTATTTCACTACAAAATTGCTGAATAAAATCGAAGACAATATTGGATGCTATTATATTTCTCATTCAAGCGATAAAATCTAATTACCTAAAGGGTATAAATTGTGAAATAATATTTATTGTTCTATTTGTTTATTTACGAATGAGCCCCCTAACAAAGCTTTACATTAAGTCACTATCATGAGTAAACGGTAAATAACTTACAGTTTCGAATTTCGACTGGAATTGATGGTAGAATACGATACTGCTTACTACCTTCAGTAACACTTTCAGTTACTATAGGTGTAATAATTGTAGTTACTGGGAAAGATACCGTGTTAGCGGTAGTTGTAGTAACGGTAGTAGTCGGAAAAGTAGTGGTGGCAATGCTCCTAATAGTGATATTGCCTTGCTTGCTTAACTTTTGTGCATATGTGGAAGCAATAGTAGTTGTAGCTGTTGTTGTAGGAGTTGTCAAAGTTTCAGTTGTTGGAATTGTTAATCTCATTGTTTTTTCCGGAATCTCAGTCATTTCAGTTGATACAGTTGTATTCTGAAAAATTCCCGAAACATTGACAAATTGAAAATATGTCGAATTTCAGAAAATAAACGAAGTTTTTATCTTACAACTGTTTCATCGTCTACATTTGACCAAACTTTAGCTTGGAAACCATTTCCCGCATCACCAAAACCGCGAAATATTACCACCATTTCATTTGTAGCAGATTGAAATACATGAGACGGCGCTTTCGAGCAACAAAATCTGAGAAATAACATAAACTGTTTTTTACTTCCTTTCCTATAGGAACTAAAAATTTGCATAATTCACTGTGTGTTCAGAAAATGTAAGTTTCGATATTCTTATATTTGAGAGAATTAGCATAAACTATCATTAACTTCCTCTCCTGCAGCTAAAAATTTGCATAATTCACTGTATGCTGAGAAAATGGTAAGTTGGAACATTCTTGCATATGCATTCCTACATGTAAAAAGATGCATGTGCAAATAAAATAAAAAAGTGTCCAGAAGAATCTTTTATAAAATCTAAAATTTAGGTTTCAAAAAATATAAATCAGCGAAAGCTTCACTTTCTTACGTGGAAAAGGAATTTGAGATCTAACTATTAAGGCTGGTAAAGATAGCAAACGATTGCTCTTACATATTTCCTTTTATAACTTCCTATGTTAAATTAAAAATTATACAATAGCGCATTTTAGTTGTTAGCTACTAACCGATATCCAGTAATTCGAAAATCAGCTCCAGTTTTCACTTCTACATAAGATTTATCACACGTATCTTCACACTGTAATTGAAATTGTTCGATAAATTGAAAATTTACGAATCCACCACGTGGAGCTGTAAGCAACCAAATGCACTGGTCACCGACGTTGAATAAATTTGGATAGTTTGGACTCGAAATCGTAACAGGCATCTTCCTAGCCTAAAAATAGCACCAACCTTTCAGGTTGGGATAATCTGATGTTATTAAGTTAGATGAGACTGAATTCGCATAATTTTCTTCAACAGAAGGAAAGGCGAAAATCCGATACATTCAACTTTCAGTTTTTTTGTAAAGTTTGCAGAAAATTCGTGATAACGGACATTCGTTTTTCCACAGATTTCTGAACAGATTTCCATTACATCGATTTCCATTAATTCTACTTCACTCTCACTGTGTTTTCCATTTCAATTTCGAAATGAATGTTTTGGAAATAAATTTCTAAGAATGTATTTTGATAAGGAACATAAAAGAGTATACCGTTTGATTTAAATTCGTTAACAAATCCCAATGTATAAATGGGCAATACTGAATTAACTCATACAATTAGTGTGATAATCGGAATTGAAACATGTAGCTACTACTAATTATGTAGTAGTCGAATTGAAGAAATATTTTTGCGATAGAAGTTGCTACTAAGTGCATGCTAAAATTAGACTTTGTAAGAAGTAAAATTGAAATTAAAAAGAATTATCGGGAGATATTTTTCAAAACGTATTAAGTTGGAAATCTTTGAGTCGATAACATCCATATAAATTGATTTTACTTTCCGTTAACAAGTCATTAGTATCCTTACCTGCTGAGATAAAACTGCAGATAGGTCGAATATTTTGATTTTAAGAATTTTCTAATGCAAAACAAAAGTATGAAGAATATTTTGAACAGGTTGACAAAAGAAAACAAAGAGAGGGTTAGCAATAGCTTTATTAAGACAAATGAAAATTAGGGCCAGGATGAATTCGGCGGCCCCTACAGTTGCTATAAAAGGCTTTTGATGTTGAAAGACAAAGATTGAATTTCCTTTTAAATTTTATCTATTTGCGGGTGAATTTGTACGCTTTCATTAAAATAATATGGAGGAATTATAATTCAATCATATTTGCATCATTAAATGAATGAAAAATTCAAATTAAATATGAAAAGAGTGACATTATGAAAAAAAAGTTACCGAAAATAGGTCAAAATGATGAATAATTTGGGAAAAGTTATTGAAAATAAGTTAAAGTGATGAATAACGATGTAGTGATATTGCTATCAGTCAATATTTATATTCAAATTTAAAGCTAATTTACGATAATGTGCAAAGTTTATGTAAACTTGCAAACAAAATTAGCATATTTGGAGACGATAAAGACTATAAAAAGCAGAAAAAACAAGCGAACTCAACATTGCCACAGTGGAGTACTTTCGGCGAGCGTTGTATTCTCGAGCCGCACCTGGGATGGAAGGGACCGAGGAAAGCGGCGACATGGGTCAATCGTTGGAATGGGATGGGCCGGATGGTTCCTCTCTTCCTACTTCTGCCCACGAACTGTCGTACGATCCGATCCAGCACGGTGATCCCTACGAAAGCACGAGGTATCCAGAAATTCCCTTTCTGCTGTTTGAATTACTGTATGAATTTATGTTTATTCCTTATCTTCTTTCTGCTTTTCCCCTCATAGTCCACTTTTGAACTAATGATAACGACTCCGAGAATTTCTAGATATTTAAACGAATTGGTAAAGGATATGCGTACATTGGATGCTATCCAGATGAACTATCCCGATAAGCTTCGTAATACTTATATGCTACTTGCCAACGAAATCGATCGTGTTTGGACCATTATCTACATGCGTGCCCTACGTGATGATCACATGCATCATTCTCATCAATTAATAGTTAGTAATACAGCAATTGTTTATGAACTGTTCATTACTAATGGATATTATAAAATGATTAAATTTTGTTATGATTATATGTGTCACTATTTACAACGGTTAAGCGCACAATTTCTCTTTTCGTAATGGATTTTTTCAATTAAAATTTCAAGAATTATCTGAATGTTTTTGGCTTTTTTTTTCCCTTAAGTGAAATTTGGTGATTTTAAGCGCTTCCGTTAAATGCATTGCAGACAGAAGGATCTTTTATCACGATCCAGGAGAAAATTATGATTCCCCAACGCCCAGATTGCAAATTCATCGGACGCATTCTTGGACCACGGGGAATTTCGGTAAAACAACTTGAGGCTCAAACCGACTGCCGCATTCTGATCCGTGGAAAGGGTTCCGTTAAAGTAAGTCTTTCTGATCTTATTTCCTTATTATTTCTCTCCTCCTTTCCATCCACTTTACCCAATAATTCCATTACATTACGGTTCAGGTTATGCATCACAATAATTGGTGCGGATCTATCCATCTCCATAATATAACATGGGAAATTGAATCAGATGGATTTTTCAGGATGCTCGTCGCGAGGCTCGTCTTCGCAATCGTATCGGTTGGGAACATCTCTCGGAACCTTTGCATGTGCTCATCACCGCTACTGACATTTCGCATGATCGCTGCGCTCAAAAGTTGGCAAATGGCGTACATAGTATTAAGGCATTGCTTAACAGCAACGACGATGAGCATAAGCGTCGTCAGCTTGTCCAGCTTGCGATTATTAATGGCACCTATCGTCCAATGCGTCCATAGTGAGGATGGATATATCGAAGAAACATACACAAATATTTCATACGATGATATATTAATTATTAAATTTGTATCGCGAAATAAATAATATTGCAATATAAGTCTTTCTCTCTTTTCATTCGCTCATCTCATCTTTCCCTTTTCCTCTTATCACGATAAACCCCATCAAATTATATGAATGAAGAATTTTTTGCAACATCAAAATTAAGTTTCATCAATTTCTATCTCCTCATAACTTGATAAGAAGAAGTTTGTGATTTCGGTTCCCGTAAAAATTAGTGAAAAATTCGAAATTTCTTAAAAGATAGTTTGTAGAAGTGTTATTTAAGAGTAACGAGAATATCTCATCAAGTAATCTTCATGAAAAAACTTCTTGTATAGGCCTGCACCGAAAAATGTGAGATACATTACGAGTGGATGTTCTACCTGATATTGAAATGGCTTCGTGTATGTCTTTGAAAGTGATGTTTTTTACCAATGGTCAAGGTAAATTGAAAGAACATGACATCAGTTAAGGGAGAAATGAAATAATAGAATGGCCTAGGAGATTACGACGTGAATACGTGATTCAAGAGATTACGATGCGGGTAGGTAGAGCTGCGAATCAAATCCAAGTAAATTATTAGAATTCATCTGTTACGTTAATTCCCTTAGTAATTTAAATCACCGATAACTTGATCAACAGATTAATAAATTAATCAACCGGCCTTTTTTTTTGGCTTGAAGTGACTTTCGAGAGATGGTTACGCTATTGTTAGGAAAAATGCTAGACCAAATTCTAAAATGGCAATATTCACAGTAACAATAAATGGTAAAGTGACAAGATGAATCACGGAATTGCATAAGAAGCAAAAAATGGATTGACAGTTTGAATCCATTTTCGGAGACTGTGAATCAAATTCAGGAAAATTTCGAGAATTGACGTGTAAGAGGAATGTGTCCTCACTTATAGCATGATAACTTTGCTTACCTTAATGAGAGCTCCGCAAGTTGTATATTGAACAAATTGACAGGTTCGACCAGCGAAACCATCTGGACATAAGCATTTCTTACAATTATTGGGATTCGGATAACCATTATGATCGCAACGCATATCAGCACATTGTTCCATACAATGATAAGCGATGTTTATCTGAAAAAATCTATTCTGAAATTTTATGATGAATAAGGAAAATAATGTCACTTTTAGGAACAAGCTTTATGAATCAATGAAAAAGAAGAAAGTCAATATCAATACCGTATATTTGTGCATCATGCTATTTTAGTTAATTATTTCTAATTGATAAGTGGTATTCTACAGCATTATCATGACTGATAACCGAAAAAAATTTAATTAGTTGAATAATTTAAAAATTGATAATTGTGAATCCTTGCGAGTGTTTCAAGCTTTTTTGATTGTATAAGTTAATTTTACGTTAACAGTGTTCAATCCTGTAATTTAAGCTATTTTTAGTTCACTATTAATAAAAAAATTTCAACACTGATGGAATTTATCCATGAACAATTTTCGTCAATCATAAAGTATTACCATCTACATTTATGAGTTTGGAAAGGGATGTTAGTAAATGTTAGCAGTTCAGATTTGAGATCTCAAATTTACAGTTATTGAAATTATCAGCCATTTGATGACAGTATCATTAATGCGGTTGTTAGGTAAAGCTTAACAGCTGCATAATCCAGAAATGATGGTCCTTCACGTTGTCCAATTGTGTACTGCTGAAATTTATTACGTGTTGTAATAGTTGGTATGTACGGATCTGCTGCAAATCCATATGGTCCATAATGCATTACCGATCCTATAAGCATAACGAAATTTAAGAAAGTGATGTTAAAAAAATTTTTCTAATCAAAGTTTTAAATAAATTAATTTACCTTTGTCAGTTTTGAAACATAATTAGTATCTATCTATAAAAATATCATCCTTAGATTATTATTATGGAAAGAAAAATCACCAGTATCATAAGGTAAATTAAACATATCGGCTTCATGTTGTGACAATGGAAAAAAGTTATTCCAACGGCTTAATGGAATATTGTTGTAATTAATGAATATATGATTTTTCTGATCAAGACGTGCTTGCTCATGAAATATTCCCAAAGTATGACCAATCTCGTGTGATATAATACCAATAATATCACATCCTGGTGTTGAAATTGAAATTCCCTGAAATTTTTATCGAAAAATATTGGTTTAATTATCAATTAATGCGGAAGTTTTCCTTTATTTTCTCAAAGGTATGAATGATTTTACCTCGAAAAATTGAAAATTTATTCTACAACAAAATTTTGCTTTCAAAATTACTTGCGTGCCTCCTGTTCGGCCCACAAAACTTGAACATCCGCCACCGTCGAAAAATTCAATTCGATCCACATTTGGACCATTTTCTTGGAATCGTATGCATGTTCGTTCTTCCCACATTGCCATTGCTGCGCGAATTTTTGCCCGTGTTTCTAATGGAATAGTTTCCGCAAAATCATAGCTAATAGGACGCGTATGATTCCATCGTACGTAAAACGGTTCAAGACCAACGCTTCTAAAAAAAGAACCGTTAAGATTTAATTATTCAAAGTTTGAATTCACTGTAACAGTTTTGTTGAATCATGTTTTCAAGCATTTTTTTAAGTCGCAGTTTTAATTTAATTCATAATTAAGATAAGCAGGAGTTGTTATGAATCTGAATGCATGTTTCGATCGGATGTAAGTTTATTCATAATCAAAATTAAAGTAAACTGAACTATGTATGCTTGCATGATGGAAGTATGTATTTGTATAAAATCCAGTTTCCGATAAATTTTGAAAAAACTTATCCTTGATAATGCTGATGACGTAAATTACAGCTTATGTAATTAAGCAAGTTTCGGCAAAAACGTTAATTAGTCATAACAATAAAAAGTATAATGAAGTTGATGGAATCTGAATTAAATTAATTATGCATGTTGTTTACAACAGAATAAAATATGATTGCAATCAAAGTCTTTTTTATTGAAATGTAACAAATCTTGGAAAAAATTTGAAAAATCCATCAACAATACCTTTTTTGGCGCACAATTTCATCGTCTTTTCCCTTCAAAACAATTTCACTTTTAAAATGCTCGCTTAGCATTTCAGCTTGTTTTTCCGACAAATCCACGTCACCCTAAAAAAAAAAGAAAAAAACGAGCTTTTCTTTTGAAATTTCAATATTGTAATTCCTTTTGAAATCTTGAAAGTCTTTGAAAGTTTATACGAAAAAATCTAAATATCAATGCCGGAAATAATCAATCCCCGTTATATTGCAATTATAAATTATTTCACAGTATAGAAGATGGGAAATCGTTTTTTTCGCACTTTTTTTTTTAGAACGGTTTGCAGAAAAAGGAACAATGCTATGAAGCTGTCACTTTTTGAAAAACCTAAAGAAAAAAAAGAAAGCTAAGATGGAAATAAACTTGGTAGTACGCATCCGGATCATTGACAGATAGTTCATCATGATGTCGCTTTGCTTCAGAATTCCTTCTTTGTAATACTATTTGATCAGCTAATGCTGTATAACCAATACTACCGATCTGCCTATAACATTTAAAAATTCGTCGATGAAATAATGATGCTTCATTCATTAAACGATACCAATTTGATAATATTCAAAATTATCATTTTGAAATTTAAACGTTTGATTCTGATGGAAATTACTGAAAATAGATAAACGAACGAAACGAAATATAACCTCTGTGCCTTCAGGGTGATAAGTTGTTTGATATGATCTAACGTACGTCGTGATGCTTTCTGCGTTCGATAATTTTCCACTGAATGAACAAAGAAGCAAATGAAAAGTTGAGCAAAGATGATAACCTGATTCATTGCGATCAAAATTGCTATTTTCTCCGATAAATCTATTGAAGATAAAGTAACGACGAATCAAAATCTCCGCATATACTACAAATACTTCCATGTAAATGCCATCTTCTGAGCTCTCCTTTCCATTCTCAGCAACCGGTTAACAAATGTTGGAAGGAATCGTCATCATCAGTCATCATCCTCTTTCCTTTATTCATCCAAATAAAAAGTTTGCAAAAAAAAAAAAAAAAAAAAAAAAAAGGAAAAAAAGGGGAAAACTATACTGAAGTATAATATCATAGTTACAGAGTAAATCGTAACCGAATGTCTAATCTGACTATCCATGTAAATGTTTTCGTAATAGGAATGTATAATATCCTGAAATTAATTAGGAATACCATCATTATGATATTAATAATTATTTTAGATACAGAGAGAAATATAATTTACTTCTCAAAGAGCAATGAGTTTGAAATCTTTCGTTTTAAACTGCGGAAAATTCAGCTATCCATCTTACGGTATAAATTCTTTCTCATATTTAATCCAAGAACTTTTAATATATGTTACTGTAATAAGTAAAAGGATAGTTACACCGATGAACGATTATTAAGAATTAAGTTAGAAGTGTTGAAAGATTGCGAAGTTTTTAAAACATGTATTATGATTTCGAAAGAAATTATATGAACCGTTATTTGACGAATGAAATTATTAGCTCGAATAATCATTTTAACTTTACTGATCAGTATACACTATTCCAAACATTATCCACCGGTATAAATTTGCCTAGCTGGAACAAGAAATGATCTATATCAGGTAGCAATAGTATTTGAGAGCATCAAAAATTTATTATAATACTGATATACCAAAAACCTGAAAATCCTTCAAGGTTTCATCTCTTTACCTTTCAAGCGATAGTTTCCGAAATATTTTTGTTCTTTTAACGTCCGATGATTCGGTGATGGAAGCGTTAAGTATATAAAGTATTTCAAACCTATGCGAAGAAAATGATCAAAATTAAAATTACGGTCAAAATCTTGCGGTTCAATTGGAGATGATAGTTAGAAATAAATTGAGGATAATTTCCAAAATAGAGCCAGAAGATTCGTAAATTACGCATCATCTTTTAATGTAATACTTCATGCATACTTTGAAAGTCCATTGCTTTTGCTTTATTCACAAATCCTTGAAATTACAATCAATTTTTTCAATGAATCAAATTTATTCAGGAAATTGTGAAAGAAAAAAGAAGACGAAAGGAAAAATGTCCTATCAATTATTTATTCATATTAATCGTTCACTTGATATATCGTCGCTGGACATTTTAGCATTATCATTATCATTTTTTGATAAATTTTTATATTTAATTATTAGTCCACCATCTTCTGGAACATTCTCATCTTTCGTATTCATCGCGTATTTCGTTATGGAAATATCCGTCCTTCCCGACATCTCCCGGCTATTGAGAGTTCTCTCAGGATTTTTGGTTGATATGATTACTTCGGATACTTCATCGCTATCGCTTGATGATGAACTTGACACGTCATTAGCATACATTTTATTCGATCGTACGAATGCTTCAGTGTCATGTTCTGACGACGCTACATTTTTGCGCCCAATTTCTATCGAAATGTTGGCATTTAGAGCATTTTCTTTCTTTAGTACAAGATCATCATCCGGAATGCAAATTATTGAGAGGCGATCACTTTCGATAGTGTTAGTTGATAGTTTCCGGTTAGTAAAATTTGCTGAATTATTTATGGATTTGCTAAAACTGTCGATATCTTCTTCAGAATCATTGGCTTCACCAAAGTCTTTCAAAAATCCGATTTCATTTAGCCTAATTTTCGCTCCTTTAATCTGGCTGGAATTCCCTTGAAATAATTCTAATTCTGAAGCTTCCTCAGAAATAGAAGCCGAAATATCATTCGTTCCCTTGAATTCTTCCTTATCATTGGAATTAGCAATATCATCAAAGTTATCATGTATAATTTGCTCTTCATGATCATCGCCAGTCCCTAAATGACTAGAATATATGTATCATATCAGATACAATTACATCATTAATCATACTTGAAAGAAATCTTATTTTCCAGTGAAGTTTCCTGAATTTGATACTGAAAATGTAGCTCATCCTTACTTGTTATTTGCTCATTGCCAGAAATTGACTCCCACGGTTCTTCTTCATCAATATCCGACAGAGCAATATCTTCAATGTTATATACACTTCTAATCAAATCCTGTTGCTTGGGAACCTCTTTCATTTCCTGAACACTGACATTTACACTTTTAAGAATTAGTAAATTTCGTCGTAGATTATATTCCGGTACAAAAATTCTATTATGGATATAAAAATGTTATCTTGGTGACTTCACCTACACATCATTTAGTTTTTAGTTTAAGCCGTTTTTCACTTCATTTTTCACAAATAAATCTTAAATTTCTTTCAAGAATATTTAATTTCGACTTTTTTTCACTCACATTATTTCCATCATTTCAAAAGGTAGAAATACATTGTTTAAGATATGTGCAAACATCTAATTAAATTCTATACACAGATAGAAAGTTGATTTCGGCAATATATATATATATATTTGGAATATTAAGAAATTTAATCTGAACCAAATTAATGGATATACCTTTTGTTTATTATTTGTCAGTTCTTCCATTGGATCTAATTTTTCTGATTCATTGATAAGATTATCCAGTAAAGCACCTGTTATATTGGTACTTTCTTCTTTTAACCTGAAAAGTTAATTCTAACGATAGTAATAAGTGTGAATGGATCAATTGATTATAGAATAAATGTAACGAATTTGTTGTGTGTCTATGCAAACTGAAAGATTCCTTTGTTGGTATGAAGTAATTATCTTCCGTAATTAATGTAAAAACTAAGTCCATACGAAAATTGACGATTAAAACCATTTTAGACTTATCACATATCATGATTACCAGCGTTACTGTCCATTATCATTTGAAATAATTTCAGTAATCATAGGAATATACCTTTTCATACTGATTTTCATTTCAGTATTATTGTCTAACTCATGCTTTCTTTCGTTGAAGCCATTTTTGGTTTCAGAAACATAATTGGAAAAACTTAAATTATTCTGATCACAATTGCTTTGATTGCTGGGAAGTGGTTGCTGGGTAACCGCAACGCCTATAATAAAATTATTCTATAGAAAAATTTGAGAAATTTTCAATAAAATTTTTTAAATCTAATTATTAGATACACCAGAAATACAACGGTATATCCATGCGTTGTATTTTTTTTTTCTGAGTATTTAATTTTGAATTAGTATAGTTCTGTTTGCATATATTGCAGATACATCCGCGTGTTCCTTGTGTACGTATATTTCCATCTGTATCTATCTGTATTTATATTCATTTAAAAATCAAAATCTTATATGAAATTTATATGAAAATAAAATTTCAAAAATAGGTAAGTCAATTCAAAATTGTTCTTATTGTAATTCAATTAAAATGTAAGACAAAAATGTAAGATAACGCAAATTATTAACAAAAATTTCGAAATGAAATACATAAATAATAATTCGACGAAATTATCAGACCATACTATTTCCATTTATGAAGGCAGCTAAACTAGGAACCATTGGACAGTGATGAATTATTATTGATCCTTGCAACGTCATTTACTCTTTTCTTGATACATTGACAACACCAAAATTTAAACCTCGTTGATTCCGTTTTTTCCGACCCATCCTATGAAAAGTATCAATTTAAATTGTTCAATTTTTAACAAAGCATAATAAAATAGTATCACATTATCTTAGCAATTATTAAACTGAATTTCTTTAAAAATAAATCAATTTGTAAATTTTTTTTTTTTTTTGGAGAATACTTTGTAGAAAGACAAGAAGCCAAAAGCAATAATAATGATAATAGTCATTAAAGCTGCAATTGCCTACAAGTATAAATAATCCGATTTGTTAAGTTAATGTATTGAAAGTGCTAGAAAATATTTTTTTTTTCTACATTTTAACCAAAAAAATTTAATTAAAGTTTGAAAATTATTTGCCAAGTGAAAAAAAAATTGATAGTTCAAATTTCTGCAAAATTTCTTTCTGTTTTTGTGCAAAGGAAAAAAATCCAATAATGTAAAAATATTGACATTGGACGTAGTTTTCAATTAACTAATATTTATCATTTTTGGTACAATAATATCCAATGAATAATATCCTCAAAATTGGATAATTAAGACTAATTAATCTTTTTAGTCGGATATATTATTTAAAAGATAATGTAAACATCGAAAAATTGGATAAAAATTCATTCCTAACAAAAGTCGAGCACATTTACACTCAAAAATAAAAAAACCGAATACAGCAGCACTTACAATAATTTGATCAATAAACTTAAACCATTAATTAGATATTTATTTTCTATAATTATGCAAACCAACAACTACATCATTAATTTGATGGCGTTCAGCATTAGTTAGATTAATATTGAACAGTTTAATCTAATCAACGATTACCAATATCACGCAAGTTAAGTTGCCTTACCTGGTCAGTAGTGAAATTTGTTTGGGATTGCATCATTCTTCAAAAATTTCTCTCAATAATAAAAGACGAATGCAAGTTAGAAATCTCCAGCTTTGTTGACGTAATATAAAACATGAAATGAAATGAAATGAAATGAACTGATTTCCAAGTATTTATTTCCAAACAGTCAACTAAAAGATGATCCGTGAGAATGTTTGATTAAAATTTTGATTAATTTAAATTCTTGAATATTTCACAGACTAACTATCTCAGCAAGTTTTTTTCTCCCATAGTCCCAGAAGTTGACGTGTAATGACAGAAACAAATGTGAACGTCTGGAAATTTCTGAATCACGTCACGTGTAAACTATTACGTTTCCAAACGAAGCAATCATTAACACACATCTTTCTGTTGGTGAATGATAAAAAAAAAAGTGCTTCCGTAATGATGAAAAACTTAAAAGGTATATTTTTTCCGGATAAAAATACTGACGGATTCTTTCATCGTTGTTATCCATTGGTTATGATTAAATAAATTCCAAAAAAAGATTTGGAATGATTCACTTAGCAAGGTGTGAAATTTTCATCTTAACAAATCGTTTTTGTAATTTTAAGCTATCTATCATATATTTATTTACTGGTCAGATCGTATTTTTCACTGTCACTCCATATGTCATTTGTGACCACTTTTACCACTTTATTGATTGCACAGTAACAAGAATTATTTACAATGTGTTGGTTGGATGATCAAAGATTGGTGATAAGCTAGGATTGAAATTAACTTTCAATTTCATCTAAAAATTTTCCATCCTACCAAAACTGTAATCTTCAATTATCAAGGTACATTAAAATCAACGGTAACATAAAAATTGTACCGCTGCAAGGAAAAAGCTGAAAACAGCGTAATGTTATATTAATGATAACATTCAAATTTAAGACAATACAAAAAACAAAAAAAAAGTTTTTTAATTTGAATTCCAAAACATTTTACAAAATTTCACAAGTAATTGTAACGGAAAGAATTGCTCTGCAAACGTTTATATTCTGATTTTTGCTTCCTAGAAATCAATACATTTAATTTTGTCAAATTTTTTATATATTTATATGTTTTTATAATTCAGAGATTTAAATTCATCAGAAATAATGTTGAAGTAATTTGCTTCAGCATCAGTATATTCAATTTGTAAAGAATGAAATAAACTCATCCAACTATATCATTTTAATGAAGGTAAAACATTATTTAATTCCTTTTTAAATTTCGATATATGACATTTTACAGCTACGCTTTTGTAATACTTTAAAGAAACGGAACTGAGCCAGCTCTTCAGTGTAATTAAGTTAATAATTTTTTTCTCTTCATTTTTCTTTTGCTGTTTCTCAACAGTTACAATTTTACCCAAAAATTTTTTAGAGGAAGTAAAGAATCAATCAAAAAGGATTTTTACTTCAGGTGGAAATATCATTTAAAAAAAAATAAAAGATAAAATTGAAACGAGTTATCTTTTGAAATCATTACGATGTGCTTTTTCTATATGAAGCATATCTGTAAGATATCTCTACAAAATGATCAAAATTTAAACCATTCATCTATTCTAACTCAATTTTTGCTCATTGATAAGATGACCACTTATTTAAATAAAATTAAAGGAGACAAGAAAGAGAGAGAGAGAGAGAGGAGAAGGAAAAAAAAAGCGTTAAATACAAAATGATTGAATTATAATCCTGTTTTATGATAAGAGGAGAGAAATGGGTAGAGGGTCCATAACTTGTAACCTGAAATTGTAAAGAATTTGAGAGGATGAACGAAGGAAGTAATATCAAATTTCATGCAAAAACAAATTTATTTGTTAACATTGCTTGCAATATGAAAAGAAAAAAAATACGTTCATAATATGCTATTATATCCGATCCGATTTATTCCATCAACGGATTAAAATTTCAAATTATCCGAAAAAGTGTAAATTTGGAAAATGATGTTAAAGAAACCAAATCGAATTGTCCAAATTGTCAATTTTCCTTTTTTTTTTTTGTCTGATTAAAAGCTATAAGTGTTAACGTGAACGGACTATATTACAATTAGAACAGCAAAAAATTTATGCGTAGATTTTTTGACAACTAACGTGTTAGCCGTGTTATGTCTACGTGACGCCACGACCTACTGATTAAAATGGATAATAAAGTATGAATACTCTTATAATACTTCAATTATAAATTTATATGAAATAGTTTCAATCAAATCAAATTAAAGGTAATGAAATTAAAAATTATGAACAATAAGTTATTATTTATCATCGGCACTTAATGGATTAGTAATAAACAAAAATCATCAAATTTAAATTGATGAAAAAGAAGGAGAAAAAAAACCAAATCATAGGATAGGCATAAAATTATTCTAAAGTAATCTCTTATAAATATTTTCAAATCTTTTTTTTATTGCAAAATAAGTAATAAGGCGAAAAAAAGAAGAAGGTGGAGAGAGAGAAAAGAGAAGAATGGGAGGGAAATTTTTGTGATATCATAATATGAAAGTATGGGTTGCTAAGCATAAAACATCGATATATGTTAGTTAGCATTCCTTGGTTAGTTTGATTATTGCATTTAAGCATATTTAAGTAAAATTGTATACTCTTTAAGAGATGTAATTTTGTCTCGCTTACTTTGCTGTTGATTAATTAGAAAGGAAAGAGAAGAGTGAAATGAAATGAGATGAGATGCTTTCATATAAGGAAACTGGAAAAATGAATGATATCAACTACAATTTGTGAAATGTATGGCAGAATATGAATACATAAATTAGCAAAAACATTGGAATACGTTCAAATAACAAAATATTATGGCAAGGAATAATTGAATTTGAAGTAATTGAATACCATGCAATAAATGATCAAATTTTGACATAATTCAAATATAATAATGGTAATAATAGTGATGAGATCAATGTGGTATATATTACTCTTGACCTATAATTTCATACAGTACCGTTTTGGTTATTATTTGATAATTGTTTACAATCTAAAATGAAGCTAGAAAGGTTGAAATTTTAAAACGAAAACAACATAACTGTTGAAATACTGGATGGATCAACTTTACCATTGCAAGGAAAGATTGATAGTAACAATAATAATTAATAATAATAATAATCATAATAATAATAACAATAATAATAATAATAATAAATGACAATAATAGTGATAATAATAATAAATAATAATAATAATGATAATAATAATAATAAATAATAATAGTAAATAATAATAATGATAATATAATATATAATATATAATATCCGGTTGGAATACTGAATTTAAATGGTGCTAGAGATTTTACTACATTCCATCCAGCACTCAAACAAATTCAGGATCCAATAGGTGTGTAGTTTGTAATTATGGACACGAGAAAGAAAGAGACAGAGGGAGAGGGAGAGGAAGAGGGTGAATATTTTAACTAGTTATTAAAATGTTTAAACCAAAGATTTTAAAGTATACCATCATTCAATTAGTCATTACGTGCTTTTGAAAGCAAAATTTGTCTTCCAATCTATTCCATACATCAAATTTTTTCTCAAAAAAAAAAAAAAAAGAAAAAAAAAATTGTCATGAAACCTGGTGACAATTTAACATTCCACAAAAGCATTGTAAAAATAGAAAGCGCTGTATCACTTATCATAATCAATTGATTTTTAATTAAACCTGAGATATTATCATGTAATAAGTGAAATGTTATTAATCCAACAAGCAATCTATCCTATTCATAAAATTTACAAATGAAAATAAGCCGCTATTTCTCATTAAGTTATCAGTGAATAAGTGGTAAACACTCCAATTACTTCATCCGATTCTTTTACATTGAATAAGTAGCAATCATTTCAACTTTACAATCAATTATTGGAACGAGCATTAATATCATTCTACCTTTCATTACTATTATTATTCATAATTAAATTAATAAACAATTTTTTATTAGTTTAAAAACAGAAAAGAGAAGAAAAAAAATTGGAAAGGTTTACTTCATCGTAGAATGATATCATACATCATCGTATTTATAGTAAAAAACGAATTAAGAAATTTATAAAGCCGCTTTTATTTAATTCGTAAAAGAGTCAGTGGATTTCAATGAAGTAAAGAAAAGAAAATTTGGAAGTTTGAAATTATATTTCAAGTTTTTCAACAACGACAGGAAAAAGGAAAATCAATATCAAGTAATAATAAATGATGTAATGAAAAAAGCAATATGCTAATCATTCTATACCTTGTGGAAGAATGGTTTTAGAACAGTTATCATTTCTGTGCTTTTGGTGATAAATATCCTTGTAATAATGACAAAAGTAACTCGGATCGTTGTATATTACCATTTCTGATAGCTATGCCTTTCTTATCATACCATTGAAAAAGTTTAATGTAGTTGTCGATGCTTAGTATATTTACCGTTGGATGGTTAAATTTGTTATGTCGATCCATAAATACAAATATTCAAGTTGATCTTTCATAATTAATGGAGCAGAATAGATCATCATCTGAATCCGTAAACTGTATTAAAACATTTAAATTTCCAACAATTGGGCCAGATAATTCCGGACGTACAATTTGGATATAATTGCCAGTGTAATTTCTTTCGCATCAATGCTGTTTAATTTGTTTGATAAAATATACTATACAAATTTTTATATTGGAAATGTTGGAGGAAGAGAGCAGGCGGGACAGAAACAGGAAATTTGTATGATGAATGATGTTGATAAATCTTTGAATAGAATTGACCACAATATTTCTTTTATTGCAATCAAATATCCGAGTATTCTTGTCACTTCGAGAGTTTCAAATATAAATTCTACCTTATTAACTTATCAAAATTAATAAACTTTGGTAAGTTAATACGGATTCTAATGAGAGCATAGGAAAAGAAAATGATCAATGATTGAAAAGGACATGCCTGCAACGAAAATTATTTTTGGTGAAAAAATTTAATAATAATTCGTCAGTAAATTTAGCATATTTAAATTAAAAATTTAATGATTTTTGCAGGAAAAATGTTTTGGAAAATTCCATAAAAATATGATGTAATTTGTTTCGCAGTAATGCTGTTTAATTTATTTGATAAAATTTATTATTCAAAATTTTATGCTACCATTAGGAGGGAGTGTTGAGAGGAAAGGAAAGTAGGCAAAAAGCAGTAAACTTGTAGGATGAATGATGTATGAAACTTGTATGATAAATTTCATAAAATTATTTGGGAAAAATTGACAATATTAATTTGAAATAAATTATAAAGTTTTACTTTTCATCTTTAAAATATAATTTACTAAACGAATAACATTTTAAGTTAGGATTAAATTTAAGAAGAAGAATAAAAATGAGAAATTTCTTTATTCCAAAATTTCATCTATGAAATGTATTAAGTTAGCTTTCCTTTTTTTTTTTTTTTTTTTTTTCCGGAAATTTTAACAATTTATATTTACATCCTACATTTCTATACTTCATATAATCCCATTTTTTTAAAAAATCTTTACACTCAATTACTATAGGATAGACACGTTGCTAAGGATAATTATAAAATAGCCGGAATTAAACATTGTACTGCGACCTAAAAAATTTTTTCGACTAATTGCCCATTATAACTACAAGGATGATTGTGAGGAAGAAGGAGAGAGAAGGAAAAAAAAAAAAGCAAGGAAAGATTGCTTTTTATGGTTAGAGAAAAATGAAAGAGGATGCCGCAAATATAATAAATAAGAACAGTATAGAAATAATAATTAATAATAATAATAATAATAATAACAATTAATGATAATAATTAATAATAATGATCAATAATAATAATTAATAATAATGACAATTAATAATAATAATAATTAATAATAATAATTGGTAATAATAAGTAATAATAATAATTGATAATAATGGTAATAATAATGATAATAATAATTATTACTGAGAAAATTGCGAGATAAATTATGATATACTATTGCAACAGTAAATGAGATAGAAACATGATAAGGCTAAATCAATCGATTTATTAAGTGTTTGAAAAGTTTGATCAGTAATTTAGCTCAAACGATATTGAAAATGACTAATTCACATTTTTCTTTCATAAATTAAGGCAGGACGGAGATTGAGAATCTTAATGAAATTAATAGATTTTTGGCACTGTTCAAATTAACATATCACGTTTGCATACTTACACAAAGTTTAATAAATGAATTATTAGACAAATATATTTTGTTTTTGATTTATCGGAATCGTGCAGATTTCATTTTATGATTTAATGAACAAAAGAGAAGAAAAAAAAAAAGAAGAAAATCAGAATTATAATACTACGTATAGGAAGGACATGCATAGGTCACAAATGGATATGGGTCAAGATATGCTAATTGAAACATTGGTTCTCAAAATTAGAAAATAATGAATGGATTTGTAAGTTGGAGATGGAGAGAAAAAAAAAACAGAAGTTTCTGGAATGAGTAATTATCGAAGTGTTAGCTTTTGTTTCAAGTTTAATTGGGGTAGTTTCAAATTAATAAAGAGAATCATATATTGTTAAGATCAACAAATTTACCTGGACATTTAAGCTAGCATTTGTCAAATTTGCCAATATTCATAAGGAATAGTTAAAATTAAAGTTTGAAATATTTGATTAGCAAAATAAGGGAAAAAAAATTGTTGAAATTAATAAATTTGAAATATCACCTTTTCAATTTCATAACTTTTTCTGGTTGACAAATTTCATAAGTACCATATTACTCGTCTCGCTTTGATATAAATTGAATGCATTTGCATATCAATTTTGAAAGTGAAAAAATTTAAGAACAAATGATTATAATTTAATAGTGTCAACGTATGTAATAGCAACTTTAAACATATTAGAAAAGATGCATTGTAGTATACTTTCTGACATTCTTTTTTCTTATTTTTTTTTTCGTAGTAACCTTCAACAAAATCGATTAAAAAAATTGAAAAATCACTTAAATCAAATTAAGACAAGGAGAGTTAGAGAGGTAAAAAAGTAAGGGAAAAGTGATTGTCGTATGGCTACATAGCTGATTTAAAAAAAAAAAAAAAAATGTGTGAGGAGAGAGAGAAAGAGAAGAAGAGGAAGAGAGAGAGGAAGGTGATTTTAGGAGTGTATAGTTAAAAATGATTTTGACCTCGACCTTAGCCCTTAAATGCAAAAGAAAGGATGAGGGATGCATGAATTGGAAAATGGGGGCGAAAGAAAGAAAAGAACTTGATCACGACAAATGACACAAAGTTAAAGGGAGAGGAAAAAGGATGAAAAACGGGAGGAGAAAGGGAAATAAAGGCGGGGGAGGGGAAAGAAATAAACGGTGTTTGCCATAGCATTGCATCCAATTTCAATTGTTTCCATCATGTCCTTTTTGGAGGCGGAAAATCTCTTTCACCTTCCTTCTCCCTCTCACTCCCTCTTCTCCTTGTGTACATTTCGATTTTTCATGCTTCTTTAAATGTTATTTTAAATATAGCAATTTTAAATATACCATTAAACTGATTTTAAGGAAACTTATTGGCGATGAATCATTCCAATTTCAGGATGGCGTATTGCTATGTAAGATGAAAAGTGTAAAGATGATGAATCATTCATTATCTGATCTTCGACAACTTTAACGCTTTCTTAACTTCACATGTGAATAGTGTTAATTTATAAATTATAAATTTACTAATTAAGATATACGGTTTATATCTAACCAAAAATGTTCATATCCATTTCTCTTTTTCTTTTCTTCTTTTTTTTTTTTTCTTGCTGCGTAAAATCGTTACCTTTGTTATCATCATCTCTATACACTTTCATTTAATAATAAAATTTTTGAAAGAACAATAATTTGAATAAAATGTTCAGAATGTTAAAAATTAATTCAAAATAACACCAACTAATACATCTTTTTTCTTTTTTTTTCTTTTTTTTTTTTCCTTTTTTCTTCAACAAAGTAAAAGAAGCTTAAAGGAACTTCTCGATATTACCGTAACTATATGAAAAGATTACATTAACTTCGATATTATGGCTAAAAATGCCAACGCATGAAGGCTATTCATAATACTTTTCTTCATTATTCATACAAATGCTCATTCAAAGCATGAAAATATGGATGTTAACATAAAAAAAAAAAAAAGAAAAAAAGCTTTAGTATCGGATGCTAAATGTCAAGAAGAGAAAAAAAAAAAAAAAGAAAAGGATGAAAAGAGCTCTTCATCATATTAACTTAAAGGGTGTATGAGAGAGATAGGGGAAGGGAGAGAGAGAGAGGGAGATGGAAAGAAATAAACGGATGTTGAAGTTCGAGAAGTTGTTGAAGTATGTCAAGATTGAAGAAAGTTCGAGATACGGTGAAAATGTTGTAAAATGGGGAAGAGAAATGTGAGAAATTGTTGAAGTATTATAAAGTTGAAACAGTTTGTGACAATTTAGAAATATGCCGAAATTACTAAACAAAGATGTAAGTTTCAATAAAAAAAAAAAGGTCGAATTGAATGTCCAAGTTTAAAAAAAAAAAAAAAAAAGAAAGGAAAACAAAAATATTCGAATGTGATATTGCAATTTGATTTAACTGTAACATTAAATTCTGATTACAACATAAAAATTAATTATTGAGATGGAAATTTATTGAAAGTAAGAAAATCAATTCCAATTTTTGCAAATGCAAATACAATAGTGCATTTGGAATGGCGAGACATTCTTATCGCTTCTAATATCAATCATTGCAAGGATCGAACGCAAACATATGGACACATTTATATCATTTCTCGGTGATAACTTATCAGCCCGTCGTTTACACTTGTCAACTACAACTGAAATTTGCGAGGAAGATAATCAAAAAACGATTTTTATAAATTTGTCAGATAAGCCAAAAAACAAACAAAAAAAAAAAAAACCGTTTCACTTTAAACAATGTTTCTTTTTCTTTCTTCCTATTTCAATTCTCAAAAAGTTAAAGGATGTAATGAAGGGAGAAAAAAAAAAAAACTTCTGAAAAAAAAAAAAGGGAGCTAAGCGATACAATTTAAGCAAGCAATATATAAAAAAAGGTCAAGGTCAATAAAATTTGTGCACTTCTTTTTTGCCTTCATTGTTTGCAAATGCAATAAGAATAATTAAGTTAATCAACTCTTACATATCAATTTTATGCTTTCTTTCAAAAAAAAGCATACAACTTCATCTATTATCATCAATTCTGCTATTATTAAAAGTAAATTCCATATTAATCAAAAATATCCTTTTCCTTTTTTTTCTAATTCTTTTTAAAATGGAAAAAAATTCTAACCATCGAAAAACTGCTTAAAGTAGGTGTAAACGGTACATACTTTTTCGTAATCAAAACTCAAACTTATGAATATTATTAAAAAAAAGTAAAAAAAAAAAGAGAAAAAAGTAAAGGAAAAAATCAGAATATGCATTTTATGACAACAAACGACATTTAAGTTGGCAAGCATTAGTGGTATACAAATGATATTTGTACATCTCCAAAATATTTACAGTTTCATTATTACTATTCGTATTTCAACTCTATTCAAATATTTAAACTTAGAAATGATCGTTAGAAATTTCGGATAGTAAGCAATCAGCATTGTTAGATGACATTATTCATTTTTGTCAACGAAAAGAAAATGGAAAATAAAGGTGAAATTTTTCAGCTTAAATACATTACAAATATAACAGAAATTGATTGTATGAATGTTATAACAAAAAAAGAAAAAAAAAAAAAACGATTTAAAAATTTTCTCAGATCTTCAATAAAATAATCCAATCAGTTTCATTCTTTGGGGAATTCATGATATGAAAAATTTAACTTGCTTTCTTTTTTTTTTTTTTTTGTTTTTCTCTCGGTATTTCCCCGATTTATATCACAAAGATTACTTGATTGTTCGATGTAATGTTTATAGTTTCATTCAAATACGATCACAGATCGATCAGTTTACCTGCTTTTCGATCCAATATGTTATTTTCATTACATACACATACAGTTTATATGGCGATGTATTTAAAATTCTCGAGAATGACTCATTTTGGCATTTTACCATCAGATTATTTAATGAAGTACTTGCTCATCCAATGACGCTGATAGACGGCGATCCGTTAATCTTTTGAACGAGAATGCCTATGATGCTAATCGTCAAATCATTCTCTTTAATCCATCCGTGGGGTAAATCGTTAAATGAGAAAAAGATGAAAGAATTGGTATCATCCGATTGATTTCATCATCAGCCAATATTCGATTCACGCAAAATTCGCAATATTTATCGCTTAATACACAATTTCAAACAGGCATATTTCTGCTGAGTAAATAAGGCGAATAATAGTTCATCGAAAACACTAAGCAAACACTGTTAGGTAAATGCTTATCTACAAAGTAACTATTGTTTCAACAATATTTATAGCACAAATAAGGAGAAAAGTAATGTTAGCTTGTTATAACAGATAGCAAAAAAAAAAATATCGTCCGGTTGAAAATCATTAGTTAATTCCGGGGAAATTATCAATTAATCATAATAGATGTATTATATTACAGAATTTATAAGAATGAATTTCCGGATGTTATGCAAAAATTGACTTGATTACGATATGAAAAATCAATGAATATAAATGATCTAATAGTTGTATACGTTGACATACATTTATAACAATAACATATACAAACATACAAAACGTATGCGTATACATATACGTCAACACATATGAAAACATTGATATATTTAGGAGAGTTACTGTTATTTTCATTTAATTTTATTCTTATTTGTTCATATACAGACGTACTTCTACGTACACACACACACACACACACACACACACACACACACACACACACACACACACACACACACAAACACACACACACACATATGCAATATACTTTTCGTACATACATATTAATAATAATTTAGTAAGAATTGTTGTTAATTTTAATGATAAAGAATGCTAATCAATTTATATTTAAGCTTAAACTTTCAACTCCTATGCTTAAATAATATCTTTACAATTGACGAAAGCTTGAAAGTTAACAAAAAAAGATTATTTGTACATTCTTATGTTTCAATAACAATTATAATTTTCTACATTCAAGAAAAAAAAAAAAAGAAAAGAAAAAAAGATAAGTATATGTGGAAAATTCATTGTATGTATAGCTAAAATGAATGAAATTAAAAAGGAAAAAAAGAAAAATGAAATAAAAAAATTGTTTGAGAAATGCATATAACAGTGAAAATTCCATGATGGATGAAATAATAATACTTTTGTTATTACATAAACATATACATATATGGTATAAATTATCCAGCAAATTAATTATTAAAAAATAAAAGCAAAATTAAGGAATGAAAAAGAAGAAGATGAAAATTTGAAAACAGATAAAAAAAAATTAAGTAACGTTAACATTTGCAATGCAAATAGGAAATGAAGAAATGTTGTAAGTTTACTGCTAAGTTAAGCTCATTTGATGCTGCAAGTAATACTGAAACATTTTAATAACCTAAATAATAATCAAATCATTACAATAACTACTGCTTTGCAATATGTGGTTTTTGTAAACTTCCACTGAAGTTCTGAAAAATAAATGGATAAGAAGTTTGATGAGAAATGAAAAATAATTATGATCAGATAATATCCATGAATTATATATGTTCCTGATATTGCCGTGCTATTTGTCCACCGGAAGTGATAAGTATCATTTACCAATTTACTGAGTGCATAAATCGCATTCATTAAGATGCAATGTAATCGAACACGATCATTAGATATACGTAAAACATGACAAATTTAATGAATATCATCAGTACAATTATTATTTTATTGAAGATGATATTTCAAAATTTTTAAAAATATGCAGTTTGCTAAAACTTTGAAATCGATCCCCTTAACGTCAAAGATGTTTAACGTGAAAATGACTTGATACTTGATGTCTCATTACTTTTAAACTTTCAAAAGAAAAACTGCTAAATGAATGAGAAAGTTCAGCAGTTTTGGATGATAAATTTCTAGCAAAAAATAATTACCAAGCTTGAAATAATCATACAAGTTAATTCTTAATCACCAAATATAGTAAAAAGTTAGCTTTCTTGTAATTTGAAAAAAAAAAATGAATTATTTAATGAAAGCACTATAAAAAAAGAATAGTTGTAGAAGTCTAATAAAGGGAAATATGTGTGGTATGAACCCTAAAAGAAAAAACTTACATCCAATTTTGATATCCGAAAACGAACTATTAATTTTATCTCTTGTATGCGATGTATTCTTATAAAGTCAAAGTAGGCTAATTTGTTGATTTAACCTTTAACCCTAATTCTATCAAACACACCGATCACAGCTTATTTCGAAATAATTCGACAAAAGTTAGACTTGCAGTTGATATTTTGGAAAATTCTGCTAACGATACTAATCAAAATTTAACAGAAAAGAACATTTTTTTCGTTTATTTTAAAGGTTTTTCTCACATAAATTTTATACTTCCATTTCTAACCATTTTTCCATGAAATATCTTATTAAAAAAAACATAAATTTAAAATGGAAAAAAAAAAAGGAAAAGTAAATACTATAATGCATTAGAATATGAAATAATAACTCATTCCATCCATAATTTATCACTAAATAATGAGCAGTGGCAAACAATTAGTTACTTATTTTGATCATTTATCTATAAGAAGCAAACTTTTAAGTTTTTTTTTAAAAGTGTCTGTTTTGTTGCTTCCATCACTCATATTCCTATTTTCTTGCTGACAGACAACACTTTAAATTTATCGATGAAAAAATTTTTGGTTAATTTAATAACAAACAAAGAAATCTTATTTTGGCTATGACTTGAATGATTATCGGTTGTAGTACGCACAACTAATGGCAAAATTGTAAAAATCATTATGAATTCCGTCACTTAAGGATCGTTTCTAAAATTAAAAATCAAATAACCGTTTTTGAGGTCAAAATTTGAAAAATATGATAAGGGAAAATTGAAATTAAGACATGAGGAGATGCATAGACATATATTCATTTGATTTATTTCTTATATTTACATCTCTTTATGTGATTTATCTAAAGAGTGAACATTCATTTTGTAAACGAAATGATACGAAGTTGAGAGGATGAAAAAGATGAAATAGCTGCGTGATGAGCGGAGAGAGAGTGAATTTTGCGAATTTGTTGAATATATGAGGAAAAGAGTGTGACAGTGGTTGTTTGATCAAGGGTTTTTGCGTGTTTTTAAAATTACAAATGCATGAAATTTGAATAAAGAGGATATGATAATATGTGTGGTAGTTAGAGTTGAGCAAATGTTTGTTTTAATGTTTGATATCGATAAAATGATAATAATTAGTGATAAATATTAATGACAATAAAGTTCCGTCAAGAGATCTAAAAGCCACTAAAGTATTTATGTTCTTCAATCTTAGCCATTTGATAAATCGTATATAAGCATTCCTGCTTCACTAAATTTTGGAGGCCTTAGAGTAAAATTATGAGCAATGCGACATTAATCAAAAACATACTGTAAGAATAATAGATAATAGATAATAATAATTAATAATAATAATAATAATAATAATAATAATAATAATAATAATAATAATAATAATAATAATAATAATAATAATAATAATAATAATAATAATAATAATAATAATAATAATA